>BOPN01006014.1:5000-32500 GCA_017312705.2 Penaeus japonicus | reverse complement strand
TCAACTGATCTCACGCCTTTGTTCAACTGGAACACAAAACAGCTTTTCCTCTACCTCACTGCCGAGTATCAGACTCAGAACAACAAAGTGAATCAGGTTAGAATGTGAAATTTATCTCTTGAATTTCCGTATTGAGGATGTCAAACACAAGCTTATATACAAATGATAAGTATACCTATTGTAAGACAAAAACAGACAAATGTATATATTTACAAAAAAACAATGATGGTATATACATTTATTAGATATCCTTATAATGTTCTTTGTATTGTCCATGGTGTGCAGGTGGTATTATGGGACAAGATTATCCAGCGAGGGGAAGCTTCAGTGGTCAAGCTGAAGAACCAGCACCTCAAATACTATTTCTGGGATGATGGAAATGGTCTCCTGTAAGTATCTGAGTTATGTTTTCTTCTTAGAGAGTTGTGATGATAAGATGTAAAAAACTTTGGTCTGTTTGCTCACTTGTTTCCAGTTCTTGTGATACATTTCCAGACTGTTAAACAAATCTTTAGTCATAGCACACTCATTCTGTTCAAGACTGTTTTCACGTAAAGAGAAGAGATAATAATTTTCAACTTTTATCCACAGCGGACATAAGAATGTGAGTTTGTACCTTTCGTGGAACATCATTCCCATCGCAGGTACACTGCCCACCTGGAGTGGCACAGGAGTCTATAAGCTGGCTTTCCCCTCAGAATACACGCAAGGCCGTAGTTATTAGGGGTATTTGTAGTGTTCAGGTAATGTTTTACTATTTTAATCAGAAAGAAAATGGTGTTTCTTACTAAATGTACCAAAATCAACCTCAAACCCTAATCTGAATATATTAAGTTAAAATGTTTAGATTTTTTTTTTCTTTTTTATTATTATATTTATTTTGTTATTTCTGGCAACGCAGGAAGTAGATTATGATGATACTGATGTCTGATGGAATAAGTAGTTTGCTCTCTGTGTTACTTGAATTATTTTGGAATGTCTGATTATGATGGTGAAGGTATATATTGAAAATCTTATCATCGTAAAATGATATGATAGGAACTTTTTTTTCCAGGGTTTTGCAATCCATATTCTGAAAGGGAATCTATTTGGAAAGGGAATATATTTTATATTTCATATATTACAAGTTTATACAGCTGAAAAATGGTATCAGATTTGACTGTGAGTAATATCTTAGGAAAAATGTAATAATGGAAATTCAAGAACAGGGTTAAAAATTAAATGGACTCAAGAAGCTATCCAAGGCGGTGTTGAAGTATCTGCAATGTAATTTTTTTTTTCTGTACCCTTGTGATAACTAGATTATCTTCTGTTTTTCTTCATTTTGAGTATACTTTTTTGAAATGAAAGTTATTATATTTATTGTTTGGAAACTTCATTATTTGTGGCTTTCAAGGTCTGACAGGAAAGAATGTTTTTCACTTTTTAAGCTAAGAAATTATTGTTCATGTAGGCTAGTGCAATTGATTTTGTAAACTCGGATTGTATACAAAACTTGTAGATATTGTCCATGTGACTTTTGATGTATTTATTTCATTACCAGGATCTTCAATTAATATTTTTTTATTGTCTAAATTTATGTGAAACATGTTGGTTCCCTTGCTCACAATTTACCTTTTTCTTGTAATAAACTCTTTTCCACAAAATGTGTTTAAGATTTCCACGATCATAAAGGTTAACAGTATTTGAAGAAAACAATCTATTGTGGTATTTGCTTGGTCATCCTATTCTTGACTTGTAGGTTTATGACCATAGTCGTGATCAGAAGGTACACTTTCCCCCTTTTCCCTCAAAGTGGCAGTCATAACTGCTCCACATCTTTATGTGCAGTGATGCCCTGACCTGGCAGATCACTGTATTAATGCCCAGTTTATATTTGCTTTAACTTATAAACAGTCTACCTAAATTGATGTGTTGTCAGTTTTGAGAATCACCAATTTGTTCAGTTAACCCATTGGCCGCCGTATTAATAAAATATGTATACAGTCATGTGGCGGGTTTATGTTGTATGGTATGGTGCCATCTGTGTTTATGACCGATGCTGCCTTGACAACAAATCATGCCATCTGTTATCTATGGGTTAAAGGTGTTTAAAAAGTATGGTCTTGATTCAAGCAGTGACTTCTTGTGGATTGGCCAGAGAAATTCCATGCCTTGATCAATGACACTAGATGCAGAGGAATTAAGCTTGTTTTACCCAACACAACAGCAAAATTTGTGAGGAGCAGATGCATCTTCCTTTATATATAAAAAGGGCATTGAATCCAAAAATATACTAAAAATTAATTTAGACTGATACATATGCCTTTTTATTGTCCTTACTGGGATGGGCCATATCTTTACTGGGCATTGCGTACAGGTGTCATGACGTACATGATGCAGGACCTCTGGCCTGAAGATGGGCGTCATGACGTACGTGACATTCGGGGATTTTGGATCACTGTCATTTATTATGCTATGAGTAGTGAGTGATGATGAAATTGCAGTCATAATTACTATAATTACTGTAATATTAAGCAAAATGGGTTTCACCTTTTATCCAAAACCTAGATGGCACCACTTTCATTTAGCACCAGTCTCTAGTAGGCTCTATCTTTATAGTGATGGCACATAGCAAGTTGCTGACCTCTTGCTCTAAAGAATCACAGATGAGGGATGTACAGGCAGAACGGGAAGAGGAATATGACTCAAACCATGCCCAGTGTCTAAAATGTGCCCTTGTGCCAGAAGGGATGCCTTTTACAGTGGCACTCACAGTCATAAGCACAGGTTTCCTTCCTCTTCCCTACCTCTTCATGTTATATTCATTGTGAATGGATATATGTTTTTTATTGATTCATGACAGTACATAAATATGAAAAAATAAAGTTGCCTTTTGTCCTCCCAAAATACTATCACACAGGAAAATAATAAGCTGATATGGACACTATATGACAGATATAAGTGTCTGAATACAGTAAAACACACAAAAATGGCTCTAGATTTACAATTTGTGACTAAATGAGAGTGGAAAAAGTTAAGGTATGTTGCATGAAACTGCTTCACTCTAAAATAAAACCATCCTGGAGACTGGGCAAGTGAATCTATCCCTCGTCCACAATGTGTTAAAATATGTTTTATATTTTTTCTTTTTTTTGTGATTTGTGGGTCTATATAAGAAAAATAGCTTTATTTCAATAAAAGGAAAAATGCAGTGTGAAAGTGATCTATCTCTGTGAATAATGTTCGTCACAGGGTTAATAGTGAAGAAACATTGAAGCATTTGATTTGATAAGACTACATTCTCAACATTGATAATTGATGAGAACCAGAAGTATTTTGTATTTTTCCTCTTAGATATATTTCTTTCTAGCTTCTTTTTGACCATGAAAAATAGATATACAAAGCTTTAAGAAAGAGAATCCAATCTCTTTATTAGTAGCTACCTAGTGTTTAGTCAGTGTTACAACAGAGCTAAACTTTTATTTGAATGTTTTTATGTAGAAGATATGTTGTGTGTGTCCTCCTTAACTTGAAAGGTCCGTTAGGTATATTCCATCTAATGGGAGAGCTTTCTAATATATTATAATCTATTTAATTCATTACTCTACATGACCAAAGAATGACCATGACATTAAAGGTAAAAAATATGCTCCATTCTACTATTTGCTCTCCAGCCCTTTTGCAGGAAAAAAAACATATATCTATCTTCTGTGAAATGCTTTTTTAATTTTTGCAATAACATATAGCTCAAAGTTCCTACAAAGTTCCTATCTAATTTTTGAGATTTGAAGTTTTCTATTTTTACCACATATTTGAGATTTTGACTTTTTTCTAGCCTGCATAATTACAAGCGTAATTCAGATCATTTTCATAAGCAAAGTGTGGTGCTACTGCCCTGACATGGCCCTGTGTACTGTTAGGTCCCACAAAGCCTTCTCTGGCCACATGAAAAGAAATAGCTATAAGCCTATTGTTTAGGGTTATTATTTCTTTGATATTCTGTACCACAAACTTCCCTCTCCAGCAACAGCAGGATTAGTCATCCATTTATTTTCAAAATTACTTTCCTTATGAAAATGGAGGAATGTTGGAGAAATAAAAACACAAGAAAGAGTAATTTTTTCTTACTGTTCAACAGCTTTATACAATAAACTGTGTTGGAATAACAGTGGGAAATATATAGAAAATGGTACAACTGCCCTGAAAAAGGCTCAGCTGATCACTAATGACAGGATCATGACCCTGGAAGTCTGTAAAATAATAATTATAATAATATCACAGAGGTTAGACTGGCAGGGGTCATGCACATCCTCCCAATAGCCAAAGAAATAAACTCCTCAATATTCAAAACTTCTTAGGAAACTGCAGCTTCTTTTGACCATTTCTGTGTAATCACAAGCATTTATAATAATGGTTGTGGAGTGGGCTGATAATGATCATGAAATTGTTAATTAACCCATAATGACAACTAAAATTTGTATGTTAAATTAAAATAATTTTTTAAAATTAAATTAAAACGGATAATACTATAGCACTGACAATAATGATAATCAGATAATTATAATGATAATAATAATGATAATAATAAAATCAGGTTAAGGAATTACAATAAAAGTAATAAAATACCAGTAATACTTCCCTCCATGATGAACATAAGTAAAACATTCAGAAATATAAAAGCTATAATAATAATTACAGTAAAAAAAATGGCAAAAAGTAATAACAATTATACAGGAAATAAAAAATAATACAAAAGATGATCATAGAATAATAAATAATAATGAGATTTGATGATAAAAATGATATAAACTATATTTTCAATCTTGGTGATTTGAAGATCAAATGAGAAAATTAATAACACAAATAATAACTGTAAACAATTGTGATGCTTAGCCTTGGAGGAATTCCACGACCTCCGGCTAACTGGCCATAGGAGGCAGACTGGCCCAGAAAACTATGGGTAAGGAGGTGTTACTCTGGGGAGAGAGAGATAGGGAGAGGGGGGGGGGGGGGAAGAGGGAGGGGAAGAGAGAGAGAGAGAGAGAGAGAGAGAGAGAGAGAGAGAGAGAGAGAGAGAGAGAGAGAGAGAGAGAGAGAGAGAGAGAGAGAGAGAGAGAGAGAGAGAGAGAGAGGGGGGAGAGAGGGAGAGAGGGAGAGGGAGAGAGAGGGAGAGACACGCCTTACATGCGGAAACTTAGAGGCAATACACGCGGTGTGCTCGTTTTTTTAATTACCACCACACCTGTCGCCATCGCTCCTCACCTGGACAGTAACATTAGTTCTCACTAGAGGCGTTCGAGCGAGTGACAGAGAGAGAGAGAGAGAGAGAGAGTGAGAGAGAGTTTTTCTCCCTCCAAGTGAAGAGAATTGAAAGAGGATCTCTCAGAGGAAGAGAGCCACAGCCTCCAAGCCCAGGTTCAATAAAAGCCTTTTGCTTCAACAGAAATCTCAGCCTCTGTCAAAGTTGAGATAATGCTTGCAGGCACTTCTCTTTGCCACAGAATAGGATGAAAACAGTGGTATTTGTAGTGCGGTGATGATGATAATATTGATTATAATGATGTAGGGGTAATAACTGTAATAGTGACAATGATGATAATGATAATGACCAAACAATAAAAAAAAAATTGCCATAACAATAGCATATAAATATAAGACAATGAAACAAGATTACTAATAACATTAGCATAGTAAGAATTATAATATGTATAAGATGAAAAAACAAACAAAAAGCAATAATAGTAATAATGAAAAAAATAAAATTAATATAATAAAACTAATTAAAAAAAAAATATATATATATATATATATATATATATATATATTAATGAAGTTATTTTAATAATGCATTAATATTGACAAAATCAGAATAATGATGATGATAATTACAATTGTAATAATTAAATAATAATAATAATAATAATAATAATAATAATAATAACAATAATAATAATAATAAAAACAATTACAATCATAATTATGATAATGATTATGATCATATCAATAATAATAATAATAATAATAATAATAATAATAATAATAATAATAGTAATAATAATAATAGTAGTAATAATAATAATAATAATAATGATAATAATAATGATAATAATAATAACAGTAACAACAATAATAATAATAATAGAAACAAAACCATGTGGCTGACACATTCAACTATTAATGGATGGAACTGCTGTGCATCTCAGGTTTTGTACAACGTGGCTTCCCTCTGCGTCTGGGCCCTGCCAGGTCTCTCATCCCCGTAACAGTCAGGGTGAACATCTAATTCAAAGAAAGACTTCAAAATAATATCAATGCACAATCTACTGCTTTCTAAACCTGTTCTGATTTTAGTGCAGTAAAGTGCTGGGAACAGATGGTTTACATTGCTGTACAAACCATTAACATTTTGGACTGCTTAGAGCAAAATTTAAAAACAATAAGAGAAATTTGGATTTCTTTTCTTTATACAAGCTCAGAGTTAACAATGAGGGATTCAAGACAACAATTTAAAAACAATTCAAAGGAAGAAAAGAGGCAAGTCTGGAAAAGAATCTAGTCTTCAAGTGTCTACAATATGCCAACTTTTTTCCCCAAGAGCCCTTGCCATAGACTGTAAAGTATCTCTGTTATAAACTCTTATATACAAGTGCACATTATCAATAATACATTACAATAATAACATCTGCGAAATAACTCCCAAAGTCTTCAAATACAAATATACATAAGGTGCATTCATCCTAGAGTAAAACCTGAACTAGATCAATACATTTAAATACACAACTAGACTGAACCGCCAGCATGAGCTCCTCTCTACGCATGTCCTCTCTGCTCCTCCAGTGACTATTTCCCCTCGTCAGTCTCCTCCGAAGGATCGGCTGGACGTGACCTGTGGACTCTTGCCTACTCGGGCACTTGAGTGAGAGTTACGTCGGATCTCGGGCTTGGTAGAACAGGATGTAGCCTGTTTCCGAGGACTTCTGAATCTCTGATGTGAGGCCGTAGAATTCCTCCATGACAGAAGGATCAATTTTCTGTTTGAAAGAAAAGAAAGAACAAGATCAAATTTTAGGTCATTTCTTAGCGAACACTATCATAAGAGGGACGTGTACTGTAAGTAGTCAAAGAATATGGATTTATATAGAAGTGCATGATTAATCATCCTCCTCATTTATCTGTGTTCGTCCCTGCCCCTCATTCTCTTCATCATGTGTCTATATAGGCTTATGTGATTTATGATCCAAATGTCTACCTTTTCTTTAAAAAATAATCATAATCAATCAATTTCACTATTAAAGTAATAAAATTTGATCAGTTAACCTACACCTTTTTGTCCCCTCAAAAGTAGCCATTTCCAGTATTATTATTATCACTATAATTTTCTTTATTATAATAATTATTAATATCAAAACTATTTCAAATACTGAAGACAATATTCAATTTTGCTGCTTTGTGGGCATCTATGAAAGTGTCTGGATGGGAAATAATTTTCCAGAGAGCATGTGTGGGCACCCAAGCAGACTTCCTTATCCTTACAGACTATTATCATAAGGGAAAACAGTTTCCCTTAAATCTGAATTTGTCAGAAATAAGCCAACCTCTGACTGTGGCATTGTATCCTCTAGCCTACTATGAAGGAGTTATAGGTTCTTTTTACTTGAAATGGATGACCTTCACTGCAGACTCAAACAAGTGCTACTTACATCAACTGCATCATCATCGAAGAGTAACCAGAATCTGTGTGACTTGACAATAGCAATGTAATGCCCTCTGTTGATGCCCGTTCCACAGTGGACAACAACAGCTGCAAGGTCATACATTCGATCTGGATTCACAGCATCTGAACTCTGGAAGAACATGAATGTATGAGAACAGATTGATTTTATCTGCATGAAGATGATCACAAAGACAAGACATGATTAGCTGAACATAAAGAAAAAGCTAAGGAGTACTTTTGCATGACTTTTAGTGTGCAGCATCTACTTGTAAACTTACAATATTGTAACCTTATTCAATATGAATAAATAAATAAAGACACTTGAACAAAATCTCCTCTTTGGATGGAAACAAACTAATAAAGGAAATAAAGACCTGCCACAGAACCAACCTACCACTCACCGTATCAAACACCCTGAGCTCCAACGGGAACACTACTCTGTGCGAGAGTTTGAGAGTGCGGTTGTACTGCCCTAAGAACTGGAATCTCTTTAGGTGAAGGACTAGAATCGTTGGTAGTTTCTTTACCCTTGTGCGTTTCTGTGGAAAGACATGTTCCTGTTAAGTCTAGTAGGGCTATCAGTCTTTTGAAACAAGCGTGTGTATGCTTAGGTCTGATAAACATATTTCTGAAAATAAGGAGCTTTATTGAGCATATGGATTGAACTCATTAAGATTTGAAACTATCAATCTCATTAGAGGCAAGCCAATGTGAGCCCATATCTAGTTGCCATTGCCAGTCAATTTCTAATATCTATAAACCTTAAACTAATAAAAATTATATTAAAAAAAAAAAAAAAAAAAAAAAAAAAAAAAAAAAAAAAAAAAAAAAAATCTAAACACTAGAAAACACTTTTAGTGCATTAAGAATATGACCAATAAGCATGATGGAGATGCCACTGGTAATATGTACATTTATAACTACAGTTATTAGTCCATGATAATAAAATATAAAAAAAAGTATTAAAAAAGTATTGTGTTGATAAAACAAACCACGCATGGACAAAAGAGACAGCTTAAGAGAGTGCTCATGTCCTGCCACAACTTCTGCATACTTACCTGGTGTTCTTGGAGGGAGCAGCAATTCTCACACTGTACTTTGTTCTCTGCACTGATGGTCTCCGTGGAAAAGAAACATCGCAGACAATGTGTGATGCTGGTGTTTTGATGCACCTCAACCGACAGGTTGTTTAACACCTCATCAGTACTACGTACCTGAAAGGATGTAAACAATGAGGTATATTATGCTCCTGGATAAGCAATGCTTCCTGAAGAGGTCTAATAAACAGCAAAAGAAATAATTCTAGAAAGTTGGACTTACAGCTTCGCAGTTTAGGCACTTGAGTTCCCTGGTGACGACTGCCTGAAAGATCTCGTGGACCCACGTGTTGTCCTGCTGCTGGTTATTCCCCCCTCCCCCGCTGTCCTGCTGCCCCCCTACACCTCCCTGTTGGTCGCTCTCCACGCCTTGCTGTCTGTTCCGACCTGCTTGTTGTTTCTCTGGGAATGATAAAAGTCATGTGTAATATACACTATCCAAGGACTATGACATTGGAAACTGTGTATCAGTAGTTCCCTAGCAGAAATTATTACATAATCTTGATTAAATTACTGCACCACTATTATCAATAAACAATAAAATGTTTCACATTAACCCTTCCCCAACAGTAACTTTTTACTGGGTCGGATCACTTTCGTCCTGCTTTTTTCCTATTGTTGAAATTAAACTATCACTGTAGGAATCAATACAATAAGTTCAAAACATTAATACATCAAAATTTCAGAGGTTACATTACATGTATTAAAACCAACCTGGGGTTGCTGCTAATAAAGACCTGACCACCATTACAAAGAGGTTTCAATGGTTTCTTAATCAAGCACTTGATGTTTTTAGTCTGACACAAGCCCACAAACCCTCATGAACAACCATCTGGACAAGCTATTAATAAAAAAGGCTTTCAACAGTCAGCCTATAAGGAATGATCATTACACCACCAACCAATGAGAAAGTGGAATATTTCCCACAAATGATAAGATAAAAAGTTCCATGATCTGCATGATCAAGAGCCAATGAGATTTTAAATTAGTTCTTTGATGATAAAAGAATGTTTCTCACCCATGATGGTCTCATTGATACTGTCTATGAGCTGCACAAAGAACTCATGGGCATCCTGCTGCATGTAGTTATCAAATTTAACTGTTGAAAGAGAGAGAGAAAAAAAAGATTAATATGAAAATATTTGACTCATTCAAGGTATGCAAGCAATGACCAGAAAAGGAATTACAGACAATTGTTATCCATTATTTTTGTGTCTTATCTGATAAATTCAAAAATCAGAGCTCAACAATTACTGTTACATATCTAACTTGTACAGTTCAATATAGCATAGTAGTTTTAGTGACTGTGAAATGAATTCTAATTCTAATACAGATCAGCAAATAGAATACCTCCATGACAGTCAACACAAAAAAAGACTCCTGAAAACAAGATAAATGCTGCATTAGCACTCACCATTCTCTTTTCGGAATCTGGCAATGAACTTCTTTGGTGCTATGCTCCCAACCTTCTTCTTCTGTGTGGCGATGTTGTAGAAGAGGTCGGCCAGGCAGGCCAGGAGGGTCTCCTTCGTCCGCTTGTTCTTGGCTTTGTATTCCAGGATCTTTTCCCGAAACGGCTTACAAAAATAGAGTGCTTGTAGTACGGAGTTGATGTAGCATGTGTTGCCAAACTGGAAGGAAGAAGGCATGTCATCAATTATCTACTACTGAAACATTATAAACTTTGTAGATGTACCAACAGAGAATTTGTACATTCTTCCCAAGTATCTACTTCAGCTCTACACAATTTTCATACAGTTAAAATGTTATTCATATCTAATATTTGGAGGTACTTACATTTACAAGGCCTATGTAGTGTTCATTAGGAGGGAATTGGCCTGCCCCGATCTCCTTCTCCAGCTGTGAGGCATTAGCGCCCTGGAATGAGATAACAAAAAAATTCACTAAAGTTTCTATAATATGGTTCACCATCCAATAGCTCATTTTTCTAATGCTTGCTATCTAACAAATATGCAAACCACTGTAAAGTCCTGTAATTTGCTAGATATTTATGATTTGTATCTTTTCTTAATCTGCCGATTCCTGTGTGCATATATACGTGCACTTTAAATCTAGGTTCAGATGCTGGGGTGTGCATAAGTGCTCTCTGAACAATTCCTTATTATTCTAGCTTGTATAAAAATATCTCATGTCTATCATTACCAAATAATTATTCAATCACAGATATTTCTATCAAATCAAAAAAATCCCTAAAAGGTCATACAATCACTTATAAATCAACATGAATGCTTCAATCTGAAATTGTTTTATTCACAAAATTAATCATTCTTAATCAAAGATGCTAGGAAGAATTTGTACTGTATGTATGGATTATCTGTACTTCTGTCACTGAAAAAACAAAGTGATATACTAGGGTCCATCCCAATTTAGAGAATAAACTCATTGCAGATGGGTAGTAGTGCCATCTGTGTGGCACCCCAGATGCCACACAGAGAGAGGGAAATTTCACATGACCTTTCGCACTCTCTTTCTATACACTCACTATAATACTAGAGCCATATTTGTGTTTGTCTTATTTTGTCTCTTACTGTATTGGGAGACTTATATGTGCCATATGACTGGCATTATCAATGTTGCAGTAGTATAACATGCCATATAGGGTCCATATCAACTCATTATGTTCTTTATACTCAATGTGATGGAAGCATTGCCGTTTTATGGGAGGACAAAAATCAACTTTATTTTCTTTGTATTCACATACTTTCATACAACAAATTACAAAAGAAATAACCATCCAGAATCAGGATTCTATGAAAAGATTGGAAAAGGCAGGAAATGTGTGTTAGGACTGCGAGTGCCACAGCAAAGGTAGCCAGACTGGCACAGGGGCACATTATAGAAGCTGGACACGGTTTGGGTCACCTTCCTCTTCTCACTCTGCCTGCACATCCTACATTGCTGGTAATTTAGAGCAAGATATCGGCATCTGAAGATAGTGCTTGCTAGAGATCATGAATGGTTGCCATTCTTTCCTGCAGGTGCTAGGAGAGAGTGGTGCCATCTCTATTTGGGATTCTAAACAAAACCTATTTTAGTGAAATTAACCCATTGGTCGCAGTT
This sequence comes from Penaeus japonicus, assembly GCA_017312705.2. Lineage (NCBI taxonomy): Eukaryota > Metazoa > Arthropoda > Malacostraca > Decapoda > Penaeidae > Penaeus > Penaeus japonicus. Next base: position 20,626 of record BOPN01006014.1, on the reverse strand, counting down.
TTAATCAAATATTTGTGCAGTAGGATGGCTGGTTTACGTTGTCTGGCACTGTGCCATCCACGTCTATGACTAACTCTGACTTTGCAGCAAATCATGCCATCCACTGCTAATGGGTTAAGACCATTATAGTAATCGTAACTGTAATGTTCATCAGTAACTAAACAGAATTATTACTCATAGTACAGTAATAGTAAAAAATAAAAAAACAGGGATCCACTATCCACTTTCCCCCAATGTCAAAAATGCTGTGACAACTATTGTCATGTACATTATGATGCCCATGGTTGGGTCCAAAACTCATGTGTTGTATATGTCATGACACCCATCTGCAATGGACTACTAATGAAATCCACAAGAAACTGAGGTTGGCCATTGACCATGCAGTCGGTGGAAATATTTGAAAACACACTTATTACTGGGTCACGCACAGAATTTTCCCATAGAAAACATTTACTATATCAATACTTTCTCCATTTAGAGAGTGAACAATTTGCTTAGCACAAGTAGTGAAACACTGAGGAAATCATATGATATTTGTTTCTTATATCTAGCCCCAGGAGCATAATTTAGGGATATACCTGCTTAATCAAATGGGTTGCATACAAAATTTGCTGAAGCATGAATCCTCGTACTGTCTGTAATTATTGGTGTAACCATATTATAGTACAATTTTCAGATCAATGAATGATTTCTCTAGCATGATACCTCTTGGCATGGTGAGGTGCCCTGCTTTAACTGACAGTAAAACAAATTTGGTATATAAATACTAACATTTGTGCTGCATACCTCTTGACTTTGTACCCTTCTGTCACAAGGACAAAAGGTGGGCGTATTTTTTATTATCATGTATGGGCTTACTTTATTTTCTATATCAAATAGTGTTGTTTTATGTGTTCTTAACCCATTCACATCGGGACGTTTTTTCGCCTACTCTCACTTCCACTGTTAAGATAACAAGCGCGCAACACTTCGTGCCGGGGTATTTTCTCGCTGCGCGGGGCTGCACTGTTCCTCTCAAGAGTTTCTCATCCACCCTATTCTTATGGTTTTCATGAATGCATCTACAATGTAAAGTCACGTAAAAATTTTGCCATGATCAAACGAGTTACTTTTGTTGTTACAGTAATGCTTTTTTAGTTTTATTTTATTGAATTTTACCTATATTCTTCACTCCTATGTGAAAATACTACAGGAAAGTGGAAGCAATCTCTTAGTGGGGCATCAAAAAACATGTTTTATACTTTTTTTTTCACCAAAACGAAAAGAATAATAATATGAATAATCATAAACGTACATATAAGTATGTACATGTACCTCGTGACGTGACATGACATGCCATGATATCACGGGTAATCAACAAATTAGAAGTAGTATAGCATTAGTAATTTTTTACTTTATTTTATTTTTTGGTCAAACACATTTGATTTTAGAATAGTTTTTTGATTCAAATCTTTTTATTCAATCGATTAAGAAGCAGAAATTAAGTTGATGTCATTAATATCACATAGTTTTCTGTGACATCATTTTTTTTTACGTTATATCTCATTTCATGACACTCAAACACTTAAACTAAAGTAACAGAGTCTAAGAATTTATGTAAAGTGATTATATTTGAGAACAATATAGCAACCTATTGCTGACGTTTCAGCACATCACACTGCCCCTCCCGGAACTCGGTGAGAAAATGCACACATCTCTGGACGTCACCCAGATCCGGGGATATTTTTTGACCTCATGATAGGATGTCAACCAGTGCGAATGGGTTAACTCTTCTGCCACAGGCCATTTTCGCTGGGTTGGCGACCTTTTGCCCTGCATTTTTTGTTTTGTTGACAAGCTAGTTACTCCTTCAGTTCTGTAACTGACCCATTGTACTAAATGATAACATCAATTTGCTAGTTTATCACAAATAATCTCAAATATCACACTGTAAGTCTTAGGTTGCCCAGCCCAGGCGAAAGTGGCCCACAAGAAGAAGTTATATCACTAATTCATTGACTTTCCTCTACATTTCTGCAGCTGTCATTTCAAGATTTACCTTCATTTTACATAATAACCAATAGCCTTCTTAAAATTTGGTATTAAATTTGACAATAAACTTCCTGAAATCAATGTATAACAATAATATTCACCCTCTAATACTTCAAAATATCATCCCTGAAGCAAATATAGAATGCTTAAATAATTAAACAATTACAATACTATATAGTCTTGTAAATCCAATTTTATCACAGAACATTCTTTATCTCTCTTATCATTAAGGAGAGGGAGGAGGAGGAGAAGGGGGAATATGAGGAGGAGAAGGGGGAGGAGGAGGAGAATAGGGAGGAGGAGGAGAATGGGGAGGAAGAGGAGAGGAGGAGGAGAGGGGGGAGGAGGAGGAGAGGGGGGAGGAGGAGGAGAGGGGAGGAGGAGGAGGAGGAGGAGGAGGAGAGGAGAGGAGGAGAGAGGAGGAGGAGAGAGGAAGAGGAGAGAGGAGGAGGAGAGAGGAGGAGGAAGAGAGGGGAGGAGGAAGAGAGGGGAGGAGGAAGAGAGGGGAGGAGGAAGAGGAGGAGGAAGAGGAGGAGGAGGAGGAGAAGGAGGAGGAGAAGGAGGAGGAGAAGGAGGAGGAGGAGAGGGGGAGTGGGAGGAGAGGGGGAGAGGGGGAGAGGGGGAGAGGGGGAGGGGGGAGAGGGGGAGGAGGAGGAGGTGGAGGGAGAGGATGTGAATATGAGGGAGAAAGAAATAGAAAGAGTAGGAGAAAGTGGAAGAGGAAAGAAATAGCATGGGGGGTAGAAGAGAGGATTTCACATAGCTAACCTATGTTCTAAAAATGTATTCTTGAGTCTAATCAGCAACTTCTACCCAATACATTGTCTTTTAAAAATGCCACCATATCCTACTACCTGGTAATGATGCCATCATTGACTCTGCCTTTCCACAGGTATTTATAACTGTTATATAAAAGGCTAATACTAATATGTACAACAGAAAATACAAAAAAACTGGTCTATAATTACCATGCTGCACACGACTATTCCCTCAGCTGTGTAAGATCACTGATAAGGAGAGGTGTTCAAAATGAGTGGTATATCTTTATCAGCAATGATCTCACTTGGGGATTTTTCTCAACAATAACACTATCAGCTCCTCATTTGTATTCAAGTATTAAGACAGGACTGTCAATTTCCCAGCTCTGTGTCCTGCCCCATCCTGGGCAATCTCTAAAATAATATATGTAGGAATGGATAAATAAGCAGTAATGTGTTGATACTTGAAGTGCATGTATATATGCACTATCTTTTATTATTATTGTTGTTGCTTTTTACAAACAGATTGTTCTGCAAGCACTAAGTTGCCAAGGAGTTAATTAGTAAGCCTGTAAACCACCAGTGCGAGCGATGTAAGGCACTGGTATTGATATTATGTGACATTGATCATGTATGTCTACTGAATTTAATGAAATATCGATGGCAGTGTGTTTTGACCTGACGTTTCCTGTCTCCTGTGTTCGTTTCTGCCTCGGAACACTAGTTTCTCTCAGCAGCTGTGTTTGTTAACGGAAGGCCCGAGGCAAAGAAAGTGACTAAAGATTTGTACTTAAGGACATGTAAGGATCACACAGAGGCAGACAAACAGATCAGGACTGAGAGGTCAGACAGACAGACCAGAGCGAACAGCTCTAAATTCCGGCCTGACGGCCAGAACCTGTATTAAGCAGAGTCCACAATAAAGACCATGGCACGTGAACGTCTGTCTTTTAACCATCGACCCACAACAGGGCATCAGATGCTGTACAACTAGTGCCAGCAGGTGGCTTACAAATGATGGCAGCAGTGGGTGGCACTGGTGGTTTACAAAGCCTGTCTGACCTTGCCTGACCTCACCTGCTTGCTTGATCCTTGATTTTCTGTGAAACTGGATTTCATTTCCATTGCTATTACTACTGTCATTTATATTATTATGATAAAAAAAAATAGTAATAACAACAATAGTAATAATTATATCAACAAAAAACATAGTAATTTTCTACAAAAGGAGTGCATTATAAAACCCCTGAAATTAGAATTCATTGATTTCTTGTGATATCTTGCACACATTTATAGTGCATGCTATTGATCAACAACAACTAGATCCTATTCGCAGGGAGGGTATGGACTATCCTACGAAAATTGGAGGTGAAATCTGCAAATATTCAGTGTGAATTAATTTCATGCATAAATTATGCATTCTTGGGTATTGCACCACCTAGGACCCTACTTTGCTGGGGCCCACCCCCTCCCACTCCCACTCCCACCCACCCCCTCCAGGGATGTAATATCTCCACATCTAACCAACAACCCCAGACAGGTCCCCTGCCATCCAGCTCTCAAGAGGTTATGTCAATTGTGAGAATCTTCAGCTATTTGTATAATAATTTCATTGGTTAACCCTATGACGACGGTGCTTCACACCCGTGTGACACAGCTAAATTCTCGATGCCAGGGCGTCATGCCAGTGTGACGTTTCCAATGCAATACTGAAATGGCCTGGCGTAGAGGTTTTCACTTATCACCGTGCCCCGTCGGGAAAGGGTTAATGGACATCACTAGCAATCAAACAAAATTAATTTGGACAGGAACTATAATGAGGAATTAATCTTTATTTTCATAATAAGTCATAGAGTCAACAAGTAAAGTTTGGTAGGTCTACTAATTGACTTGGTGACTGAGTACTTGAAAACACTTATGCATAACCAAAAAAAAACAAAAAAAACAGTGGAATGTATATGTCCCCACCATAAATGGATAAACTCAACAAGTTAATATACATCGGCAACAGAAATATTATTTTTTTTCTTTTTAGTGCAATAAAATCAATCGAATTGTAAGCACTTGGAAGAAATAATGTCAGTGTACATCTCCCCGGGCGGACACAGCGTTACAAGTATGTTTCTAGCGCCGCTAAAGGCCTGGCGACACGTAATGGGATTTGCGAGTCACGGTTGCACTTGTTTGCTCGGCATCTTCTGTTATTGTTTACTTCTTGATTGCTTGTTTACTCGGGAGGCTGAGTGACAGGAGGGCGAGGGTCGGCCCTTCCCGTTCGCTCCCATTTATCGCCACTTCCCGCTTTTTACAAACCTCGCCGACTGCACGCGCGTACTCACCATCTTGCAATATCCGAGGAGATCCAGATTGGTCGGATTTTCGTCTTTGAGAACAGGGAGGAAATGCTTTCGGACGAAATATCTGTTTCTTTCCTGCGAAGATCAGCTGGATGGTTTACCTCGGGCGTCAACGTCTGCCAAGGCGCGGATCCACACAGCGAGACTCAACAAAAATAACAAATGATTTTTTTATTCATATAACTATCAAAACTTTATTATTATAAAAGAATATCAAAGCAATATATTTGACTTAGATTTGATTAAATAATAATAAACAAATAGTGGATTTTCGTTGCGCTTGTAGTAGTGTGAGTAGTTATCGGCTCGGCCGCCAGGAGGGATCCTTCTTTCACGTTTCAGCGTGTGTGTGTTTGTTGATGGCGGAGTCGCCTTGCTATTTTCACTCTTTTCTCCTCTTTCACGTTTCGTAATTTTGGAGTGGGAATCAGGACGAGACGTAGGAAGAGTATAGTGTTAAGTGCCGAAGTGATTTCTGGGCCGAAATAATGTTTTTTATCGAAAATTTGGGGTTTGAAAGAGATGAATGCGGCTTTGTTGATGTTTTCGTGCACCACATTTCAAAGCTGAACCGTGTTCTGTCGAAAGATTCCATGACAGTTACAGTATTAGAAATTACTAGAAGACAAAGATTTGTGACCGGATAACATGCGAAGCCCAATATGGATTATAGTAAATCTGTGTTGTTACGAGGGATCCAGACGCACGTGCTTCCGAGAGCCTGGGATTTCGCCCAAGTTTTGTCCAAGTTGATTTGCCTAAATCTCCATCACACTTGTAGGCAGAACCATTTTACTGTCAATTGGTTTTAATGTATTTTTCAGAAAATGATATTTGTTACCAGTGGCCGTTCACTGAGAGGAACGGGAGGAGGCTGTGAGGAGTCGAGGCAAGAGCTGGAGTGCGTAGTCTTTTAAGATGTAATTTAGATCCTAAGTCAGAAAATTCTGTTCAGAAATTTGGAATTGGGTTTGCTGAATTAATTATATTTTAGTTGCAATGGGAAGGTTTTGATATCTTGAACCCGAGGACCGTATGTGCCCAAACAGTCTAGTCCTGCAATCCTGTGCCCTCATTTTCACCACTTTGATATAGGACTACAAACCCTTAATATTGACTTGAATAGAACTTGTTTGACGGCAAATCTTCAAGGTGGTTCACAAGCTCGGTGCACTGAAGGCAGGGAAGCTCGGCAAACTGAATCAAGATGATGTTCGTTATGTTTTTTGGGTTAACTATGTTGTTTTTTCAGGATATTACTTTAACTCTCCATCTCTTCATGGTTTGCGTTTCTAGACAAACCAAAATTTTTAAGCTGTTAAACTACCTCTCCATTGTTATAATTATCACATAAATGAATCCGTTCCCTTAGCTAGGCCTGGTAATAGTTGATCATGGTGGGAGGAATCCTCACTGGATTTGACATGCTTTGTGACAATTAATTTTGAGATGCAATATTTCAAGTGTGGGCACATGGTGGCGTGTGTTGGTATAGGTTTGTCTATTGGGGCAGTATTTCAATCAAGTTTGCATTTTGAAGGCTCTTGGACATCCAACATCTCTGCCTGTCAGTATGAAAATTATGGCAACTTCACACTTGGCTTTTTCTGCCATTACTCATTGTACAAGTAAATTTGTTGTAAAACCATTTGTGGAATCAGGCTTGACATTGTCAAGAAATTCATTGCTTGCGAGTGTTCATAAAATTGGCATTGGTCTTTGGAGGACTTCAAGTGAATCATAGAACTTATAGCTAATTAAGGAATTTTTAACAAGTGCACACTGGCAGTGTGTGTGTGTGTGTTTACTGCTGCACACTACACACTCATGAGTTTGTGCTCACCTGAGATCTTCACAAAAATTGTACTTTCCATACAGGTCTGCATGGCTGTCAACTTAGAATTATAATTGTTCATAGTAGGACACCATAGCCATTCTGCTTTGCCACTGCCAAAGGCTGATAAATCTACACACACTTGGCAAGAGGACCTTGTTTAATGTTAAAGTACCAGGGAGGTCATACATGTCATATCTGGTTTCTGTCTTTGCTGGAGAACAGTTTTCCACTGCAAATCATTGATTCATGTGTTCAAACTCAGCAGGGGAGGGTATAAAGAAAATGTAAAACGAGCTGAAATATAATATGAAAGGATTCCTATCTAATGTTTGAAATAGGCTAATGAAATCCTGCACAGTATACACCCCGCTTAACCCATTGGAGCCGGTTGACGTGATGACACGTATTGTGGTTTTCGCGTCAGATGCCTGGGACGAGCTATGAGGGGAAGCCGCGCACTCGGGTAGAGCGAGCGGGCAGCCCAGGCTCGCAGCTTGTGTGTCCGATCTCGAAATTAGGCTTATGCGTTCGAGAACCCCGGTATTGCGACTATGCAAAGCTGGAACGGCCCCGGCGTGAAGTGGTTAAATCCATGGGCCTCTGCCCCTCGAACCCTGATAATTTGTGGGTGAATAATTACCCTACATAGCATCAGAAATGTTAGAAAGGCTTAATTACAAGAAAGAGTATAGGATGCATGATCTCAAAAAGACATGTAGTTAAAGAATAATCATTTTTACAAGCATAACTGACATAATTGGTTACACAATTTGTGAAAGATTTGACAATGCAATGTAAAGAATGGAAACCACTTGGGGAAAAAGGAATCACGGCCACAAACTTGAAGATAACTTTGTATCAATCTGCAGGAAAGGGTCTCCATGAAAATTATTTAATATTTTTCATACTATTTCATACAGCAGTATATACCTTGTACCCATAAGGCTTTGTGAAAGTGGAACTATACTATAATCCTACCTAGTAGTTATTTATTGCTATGAGTGTTTTCAATAACACTACCTCTCAACATGTCACTCAGTGTGGCCTTATTCTTAGGTTTGCATATTCATGTCCATTTTGGTTGATCTTGTCACAATCCAGCCTCCCCACTTTTGTGAAATAATCTTGTCACTTAACTTCAGTTATTGGATAGTGGGGGGGGGGGGGTATCCATTATTTGCAAGGTTTCAAATTATAGTGAAGGAGTGCGATTATTATCCTATCCGTATCAAATTGCACTTTGGTCCTGAACCGTTTCTAGGGCTTGCGCATGTATTTGTATTTCTACATTAATTACAGTTATAGATGTAAATGGCAAGTGTCTAAAAATTTATTTATTTATTACAGAACAATAAGCCAAAATGACCAATCCAAAGGGTGTGCGTCAGCGGCACGCGCAACATGTTCTTGCGTGGCTTCAAGAAGAATGGTGTAGAGCATCTCTCCACCTTCTTGAAGGTGTACAAAGTTGGCGACCTTGTTGACCTCAAGGTTAGTTGGAAAGCATCTTTCTGGACTCGTGTTGCATTTCTGTGTAGGCTTAATTCACTTGTCATTGTTTCTAGTGTGCATGAGTTCATTAACACAAATACATTTCAACATGTACTTATCTTACTCCAAATCTATAGTTTGGTAAAATTTGTTGGTCATAGTGTCATTCTAAAAGAAACTTTCTTTTCCCAGGGCAACGGTGCCTTCCAGAAAGGTCTGATTCACAAGGCATACCACGGAAAGACTGGCCGTGTGTTCAATGTGACCCAGCATGCTGTTGGTGTCATTGTCAACAAGAGTCAGGCAGAGATCTGTGAGAGAAGTGGTTCAGGTACCAAGTTATGTTGCTGAATAAATTTGCTGTCCAAATGTTGTCAGCTATTGCTGAATAGTATGTTACTTTACATGCTTAGAATGTATCTAATGAACTTAATCTGTGCCAAGTTCATTTGTTTGTTCAGTTTTTATGCACATCCATATTCTGTTTGACTTTCTGTAACATTTGTGTTCACCTCACCCTCTCCTCCCCAAGGGCTGGCTGTGTGCGCATTGGGCGTCTCAGGCCTTTCCAGCTGCCAGGCTGACTTCAAGCAGCGCATCAAGGAAAGCAGCAGCGCAGGGTTGAGGCCAAGAAGGCTGGCATCAAGATCCCCAAGGGAGAGCTCAGCCAGCCCCGCTCTGCCGTTCCGCACAAGGTCAACATCTGGAAAACAAGCCTGAATTCCTCACGCCTCTGCCTTATGAGTTCATTGCATAAATAAATCTAAGAGCGTTTCCAAAAACACATTTTTAACCTGCTTGGTTTACTTGTGACCAGTAAATGTAGTAGTGCTAAATAAGATTATATAGAATACTGAACAGTGCTCCTTTGCTGGCTTAGGAACTATAAGAGTTAAAATAGCATCATAAAATGAATTTTATGCTTTTATATGAAATTGATAAGATTATCTGATATATTCCAACAGTTTTTTTTTTTTTCCTATAATTTTTATTCTTGCATTACCTTCATTCTTTGACAAGCTATAATGTGATCTTATTATTTATGATTCTTTTTCCTCTTGTAATCCATATTGTGGTTATTTAAACTGTCCTTGTAGGTGGAGATATTTTGTTCAAATGAAGTAATGCAAATGTTCTTAATGCAAAGAATACTTTCATAAATTTTGTAATGCAGAAGGCTTATTTGCTTGGATAAGGAATATTTTGAACTTACAAGATCCAAACATTTCTGTATCTGCATTCATCTTTGTGCATGTAGCCAATTGAAAAAATAGTCAGGAAAATGTACCTAGAATTGCTATTGGGAAAATTGCACTAACTACATTTGACATCTGAGCAAAGGCTCGGTTACCCTTTCAGAATTTGGAGAAAGTAGTCAGCAACCACATACATTGGCAACACCTGCTCTCAACAGGGACAAAACCAGACTTCAGTGGAGCATATAACTTTCAATTGGTATTCTACAAAAGCGATGGGTGCTTTCTCTAAATATTTCCAAACTTTAGGAGGACACTAAGCCATAGGAATAATTGAAAATTTATAAAAACAATGACATTTCTTAAAAATTATGATTTCATCTGAGAGACCTCATTCCACAAGTGTTATTGTCTCTTTATTATTTTAATGATGACTGTGACATTCATGCTTTTTTACAGAAATGCTTTTTATGCTTTTTTAAAAAATGCTTTTTATGCTTTAAAATATGCTTTTTATGCTTTAAAATATGCTTTTTCTGAAATAACTGCAACAAACTCTCATATCATTATGAAACTTTGCCACAGGGTATTTCACACCCTCCCGTAATATCCCAATGTGTTGTGAATCATCAACAGTACATAATAATGCCACTTCTCCCTATCAAGGAGAAATTCAAACGTCTCTCCCCAAAGCGAACACAAATTGGTGACATAATACCTGTGACGTAATCAAGCTCAACCACATGAATTCATCCTTGTTCGTACCCTCCTCCTCTTCCTACCCCCTCTCCATATTTCCCTCCCTTCCTCCCCCTCCTCGTTTATCTTCCCTCTTCCCTCGTTTTATCATGCAGTTTTAAGGCGTAAATAAAATAGTGTAGTAGTGGTATTCTATATTTCTATTATAGCCGCATCCTTGAATGATTTTGTGAACAAAACACACTGAATTTACTCATCTGGCGTATAAAAGCATAGATTTTTAGTAAAAAGAATAGAGTTTACATAAAAAACATATTTTTTTTAATAAAAAGCATATTCTTTTAAAATGGCCTATGAAAAGCATATTCTTTAAAATGAAATATGCTAAAAGAATATGCTTTATGCCAAAAGCATAATGTCACAGCCCTATTAATGAGTAATGACAAAAAAAAGGATTTATAATGTCATTACCTTTTTAATTTTTCATATAATTAATCCAAGTGCAAAACTAGTCATGAACATAAAATATTTGCAATTGAATTATGTAAAAATTGCACAAATATTCTCCAACCTATGATGTAGCAGTCACAAAATTTACTCGGTATTTTGTCATCAAAAAGTTTCCCACACCTATGTTGATGTAATTATCAATGTGTGTTGTAAAAGCTGTACAGATGCAGGTGCAACCAGGGGAAACTTGTAGGTGGTTTATTTTATCACTAATATTCTGTATAAACTATATTTTCACAAGTACTCAAGACAGAGTGGAACTACTTTGAGCTCTAACTGTAAGTCCAATCTCTTAAAGTATTAAAAATACTCATTATCAGGGATAGTTAAGATGACAAGGTATTTTAAAAATCTGAGCAAAATAAAATGAGTGCTTATTGGATATATACATATCCACATACACACCACATATATAAATATACGTGTTCAATATATATAATATATATATATATATATATATATATATATATATATACATATATATATATATATATATATATATGTATATGTATATGTATATGTATATATATATATATATATATATACATATACATATACATGTACATGTACATGTACATATATACACATATATATATATATATATATATATATATATATATATATATATATACATATACACATATATATATATATATATATATATATATATATATACATATATATATATATATATATAAATATATATATATATACATATGTATATATATATATAATATATATATACATATACATTTGTATATATATATATATAAATATATATATATATATATATATATATATATATATATATATATATATATTATATATTATATATATATATATATATATATATATATACATATATATATATATATACATATATATATATATATATATATATATATATATATATATATATATATATATATATATATATATACATACATACGTACATACATATATATATAGAGAGATTTCTATATATCTATCTATGTATATATGTATTTATATATTTTTTCAGATATTCATAGATATAGATATATATATATATATATATCGGACTGTGAAATGACGACGATCTGGGTTCGAGCGTTTGAATCCCGGCTGGTGAGTTGTTACCTTAGGCAAGGAACTTTACCTCGATTGCCTAATGGTGCATACACAATATGTGTTATGTATACCCCCACCAAGATACAATTAGAGCCAGTAGGTGAGGTACCTGGCCATAACCCTTTTGAGGGGCCTACGTCCTGCAGTGGAATGATACAGGCTGATGAAAACTATATATATTTACAAACAGAAACTCACACACACATTCTCTCTCTCTCTCTCTCTCTCTCTCTCTCTCTCTCTCTCTCTCTCTCTCTCTCTCTCTCTCTCTCTCTCTCTCTCTCTCTCTATATATATATATATATATATATATATATATATATATATATATATATATATATATATGTACATATAAACACTTATCAGTTTTACTCGTTATGAAAAATATGTATAATTATTTACCTGAAAATATAATTTATCCCGTTTTAAATATCCCATGTCATAATTTCGAACAGCGTGAGCATGTGTCTAACTACATTTAAATATTTTTGAGCCTTTATCACTGGATGTCTTCTTTCCTCATGCTCAGACCAACAGCATCTCTCGCTTCTGGTGCATCGACGTGCTGGGCACTTCGGGCTGACTTTATGTATGGCTTGGCATTATTTTCCTGTCACCTGTGTCAGCTTTAATCTAATCATGCACTTGCTATACACGTCGGCTGGTGACAGTCTGCACAGGTGGTAAGCCTGACCCTTGAGCTATCTACTATGGTCGGATGCCAGATGAAGTTCCCGAGGTCGAGGGAGGACGCCAGCTGATCGAGTTCCGCTTTGTCTTGGCGTGAGAGTCTCGTCCTCAGATTGAAGTCCATGCGCTGCGACACGCCGACCCCCTTCTCGTGCAATAGCCTGAAGAGCCTCTCAATGCTGACGCCTGCCAAGAGACGGAGTCTTTTGAAGGGAAATCTAGGCTGGATCGAATGTGGTATTATGTTTCTAAGATTTATATTTCAAAGAGTGAAATAGATGACGCCAGACTATTTAGACATTGTGGAACATAAGTCATGGAAATACAACTAATATATAATAAGCGCCACATACGCGTGAGGAGTGTGTCTTCGAAGAAAAGGCTGGTGTAGTTCCGGCTCGGCCTGAGGGAAGTACAAGCAGCAAGATCCTAACTCTCCACTGCAAGTCCTCCTCCCGATCCGTCAGCGTTGGAGTGAGGTGAAACTCGGTTTGCGCCCACCGAGGCCAGCGACGGAATGCGAGCTTCGTGTCTCAGGATCATGGTATTTCAAACCTGAGTGAAAATTATTTTGCTGTGAATGAATGAGTGAGTGAGAGCGAGAGAGAGAGAGAGAGAGAGAGAGAGAGAGAGAGTGTGTGTGTGTGTGTGTGTGTGTGTGTGTGTGTGTGTGTGTGTGTGTGTGTGTGTGTGTGTGTGTGTGTGTGTGTGTGTGTGTGCGTGCGCGCGCGCGCGCGCCACTGGCGCAAGGGGATAGGTTGAATTCCAGCCAGAGGGTTTTGTTACAGCTGTTATATCAGCAACCAGGGCAAGGAAAGAGAAACACAGAGCAGAGGGTGATAGCCAAAGGGACCTCCTGTGCCACTTCATAACCTGAAGAAAATCACTTACCCAGAATTTCCCATTGGGGAAGGTGTGGCAAATTACTTAAGCGCGAGGATATCTTCAAAGCCGACTCGCAGCCGCAGCTCCTTGAGGCAACGAGGCAGCAGTTGCATCGCCGGGAGGGACAGGCGCCCCCGGAAACCTTCCAGGGAAAAGGTCTCGCCGGAGAGCAAACGGAAGGTTTCCTCGGTGATGGACAAAGTCTCTTTGCCGAAGTAGAAGTTAGGGAGGTCAAGTACCAGCCATTCATCCTTTCGTGAAAGAGCACGGAAAACGCCATGAGGTGCTCATCCGTTGAAGCTTCCGGAATATGCTGTGACGTAATATCTTCACACACGAAGGCATCTTGTCCAGGACAGCCGCCAAAACAGTCAAACTACTTGGCTTTTTCACCTGCATCCAGCCATCCCAACTTCTTAGCGTGGGCTTCAGCCTGCAGCGTATTCACCATTTTTCAGATGCACCCCTGACTCTACCACGTGAGCCAGTATGGGGTCTACCGCAGTGGAGCGCACATGCACCATTGCTCGGCGACATGGGCCGTGGGGGCATTGGTCGTCGTGGCTCGCCAAGAGCCCTGTCAGGTTGACTAGCACATTCTGGAACCTCTCTTCTGATTCGCATTCAATGAACTCGGTGCGGTATGAGTGGATCGCGGCTTTTACATTCTGAGTTCATGATGTTCCAGTGTGTGCCTTGCTATATAAAACTCCTGAAGTCTGAGGTGATGATAGGAGTAGGTTAGGACTGAGAACAGACCTCGTCGGGAGACCCGCGCAGTGAAGAAGGCAGACATGAGCTCTTCATGGGGAAGACCTAGCTCACGACACTTACTTCGTAGGCTCTCCACAGTGTCTGGCTGCAGCTCATACTCACGGCGCTTCATGGCTCTGAACGCCAATCCATCGCGTGTTCCTCATGACCGATAGATCTTGTACGCAATGTCGGGGTCTAAGAGCTTTAGAGAAATTCTTTCAGTCAGTTTCTCGGTGACAAGTTTTGTCAGCAAAATATGCAAATGATAGCAGTAGTTAGTGTGTCCATCACAGTTGGATCTTGAATGACCACCATCGTGAACAGTGTGAGATTTAACGGACTGTTCAAATGTGTTCCAAGGTAAGTGTCGAGATTTACGAGTTGCTCATTCATTGACTTCTTTATTCTGCATCTACTGTCGTCGTCGGAGACAAAACTGTCGCAGAGTCTGCCAACGAAATTCGAGTGATGTTCCTTGGTGATGCCCTCCAGCTGCAGCAGCAGCCTGCGTCTGTTGTGGGGCACGGGGGAGGACGAGCTGCTGGGCCTTGTGGTCAGCAGAAGGCACGTTGTCGCCGGGCAAGTGATGCCTCCCCGAATCACCTGCCTTGACGCCTCGTTCACCTCATCAAAGCCATCGACAGGGAATGAATCACACGTGTGGATGACTGTTTCGTACACGTGCTCGTACTCTACGTCGAATCGCCTGAGTGTCATGCGGAAAGATTCTGAATCAGCTGATCAAACGTCGCTATTGTAGGATTACGACACTCGATATAAAACAAGAGTTCTACCTGATCCAGGCCGAACTGCAGATGGATCTTTAACCCACATCTCCATCAGGTACTTCAGGTAGTAGTTTTCCCATTCCTCCATCGCCCGAGACAATCAAAACGTCTGCAACGTTGCCGTCTGCTCTCTTTACTTCCAGTATTCCATTGTGGGGAACTTTCCTTCCAGTCTCTTCCCCAGCGAGACTGTTTTCCTCCTTCAAAATGAATTTTGTAAATATTTGCGTTGGATTCACCTGACAGTCCATTAAGAGACACGGGAGAAGACTAATCTCATAAAACCGCGAGTACACTTGTTCTAACTCACTTCTCGATGCCTCCTTAATGCTGCTCCGCAGCTGCTCTCTCATTTCCTTCACTTCCTGCTGATACTGCATGATATCTGCCGTCCCGAGGGGTCACGTATCGCTGCCTTTTTACTTGATCAATTCTGTCATTAAATCCTCAAGAATCCTAGTTACTTCTTCGTCTCCTCTGGAGAAACGACAGCCGGCTTTGGTGATGATATCCACGAA
>BOPN01006013.1:71615-76615 GCA_017312705.2 Penaeus japonicus | reverse complement strand
AAATCTGAAATTTGGCAGAAAAAATACTTTTACACTTATAAACTGTCCTTTTTTTTTCATAAAACATTTGTCAGTTCCAGAAACATTCCACACTATGCTTTACTCCTCATTTCACTCATTTCCCTGCATAACTATAAGATTTTGTTGGATGTGTATAATCCTAAATAGTTTTCACTGAACCATCACTTAATATATTTTCTTCTTACTCTGCATACTATGTTCCATTCAGTCTTATCTCTTGGCAATATCTAAATTTTAAGAAATACTTGATAACAAAATTATCACATACACTTGCAAACACTAGAATACAAAACAAAGTATTCTTTAGTTCTAAAGCCTTTTGCTTCTAAAGTGTTATAATAATCAATAAAGCTGAGAAAAAGCATCCTTACATTTAGTCTCCAGGATTTCTCAACAATCACAATTGTCATGCTTTTCTCCCTCTCTATTGTTTTAACGTTGTCTTCATAACTAAAACTCTAATCAAAAGTTCTCGAAGCAAGCTATCCTGAAAGTGGGTATTAACTAGTTGTGGACGTTGATGTCATGAGCGTTTTGGACTGTATGTAAGGTGTGTAAGGTGCTATTACCAGTTTGGCTGTTTTGCAGAGTGGTACCAGGAGTGAGAAGGAGGTAGAATGTATATATATATATATTTTATGTCATTACAATTAACCCATTCGCGCCGGTTGACTTGCTATCATGGGGTCAAAAATTTCCCTGGGAACGTCCTGAGATGTGGTACATTTTCTGCCCGCGCCCCAGGAACCCAGTAGTGACGCGCTAAAACGTCAGCAATAGATCGCTAGATTATTCTCAAATATAATCATTTTACATAATTTCTTAAACTCTGTTATTTTAGTTTAGGTGTTTGAGTGTCATAAAATGAGACATAACGTTAAAAAAATGACGTCACAGAAAACTACATGATATTGATGACTCGACTGGTTGAATGGAAAGATCCGAGTCGAAAAACTATTGTAAAATCAAATGTTTGGTCAAGAATAGAAAGATCCCAGTTGAAAAACTATTGTAAAATCAAATGTTTGGCCAAGAATAGAAAGATCCCAGTTGAAAAACTATTGTAAAATCAAATGTGTTTGGCCAAGAAATAAAATAAAGTAAAAATTACTAATGCAATACTGCTTCTAATTTGTTGATTACCCGTGATATCACGTCACGAGGAACATGGACATACTTATATGTACGTGTATGATTATTCATATTGTTCTTCTTTTCGTTTTGGTATAAAAAAGAAAAAGTATAAAACATGTCTTTTGATGCCCCACTAAGAGATTGCTTTCACTTTCCTTTGGTATTTTCACATAGAAGTGAAGAATATAGGCAAAGCTCAGTTAAATAAAACTAAATAGGCATTACTGTATAGTGACACACAAACCATAAGGATAGGGTGGGTGAAAAACACTCTGCGAGCGTCAGCGCGACCTCGCACAGCGGGAAAACACCCTGGTACGAACCATTGTGCGTTTGATATCTTCCCAGCATGACCGGGAGTAAGCGAAATTCTGCACTGGCGTGAATGGGTTAAGAAAATGTTTTAGCTGAACTTTATATTTCTTCTTCTGTAAATCTGTGAAAGTAATGTTATACTGAGTGTACAGACATATATTCCTCCTGAATGGAGACTAAACTATGGGTGTTATTTGTCTAAACACTGCCATAGCAAACCAATACTGTCAACAAGTCACTAAAAATGATGAAAATGAAAAAATGGAGAGGATTTTCAATACTCTAATGTATAAATGAGCAGGAGCTGGGCAAAGCATAAGTCTCCCACGTTCAACCAACACTCCCATCTGGCATGCCCATGACAATATCATAGGCCCCCGTCTGCAATTAGTTAAAACATCTTTCCAATATTTTGTAGACCATCTTACTTCATTAGTTTAAAGTTTCTCTTTTCAACACATGTCTTGAAATCTTGTCAACCATAGGGACATCAATCACTTGCTTAGTTCAGATCTGCATAAAAATCAAACAAAAATAATCAGACATATGGCACTACATACTGACTTAGCATTAACCCAACAGTCATTTGTGATAAGAGAAAGGAAATGTATTCAACTCTCACAGACAGGCAAGAGATAGTTTCAAGAAAACATGTTTGGCCTCTACTGGTTATAAAAATAGTTGGTAATGATAAAGAAAGACTGAAAATGTAAAAATCTATCGTGCAATGTATATCTGCATCATCAAACTTGTCTCAATCAATTTTCTACTTATTTCCTAATTTTGGAAGAGATGACTATGTACAATTATTAGTACTATTGGGAGTCAAGAACTGCCTACATTTATGCTATTCATGTTACAACAGAGAAAAGTCCACTTTAAGATACTGTTGTATAATAAGGACTTGCATTATACAGTTACATAAAAAATATAACCACAATCAACTCAATGGCACAATTTTTTTTTTTTTAGCTCTAGCCGCTGCACGCAATTAATATCAAGGTTTGTTTCTTGTACTTCCCCCCCATTGTCTTTGATTCTGGACAAGAAGATTATTGTTTTTCCATAAAAGCATTAAAAAATGAGGTTTAGGCTAAAGTAGGAAAGCTATATCTTGGGATCTAGTGCCTTCAAAGCCATAAAACACCACACATATACAATATGCAAAACAGAGAGAAGCCTCCATTGCCATGGCATATCCTTTGCATTGCATGTATAGATGCCATCTGGCACCATTGGATTAATATATGAATTATGAAGGAGAGATCCAAGAAATGCAATATGTGAGAAGAAAATATCAATATAAAGGCACTTTAGATAAAAAAAATAAATAAACAGGAAAGGCTGAGCATATACTATATATAAACAGGAGAGAGAAAGAACAAAAAGAAAAAGGGAGAGAGGGAGAGAGGGAGAGAGGGGGGGGAGGGAGGGAGGGAGAGCTAGGAAGAAAAAGGAAGAGAGAGAGAGAGAGAGAGAGAGAGAGAGAGAGAGAGAGAGAGAGAGAGAGAGAGAGAGAGCGAGAGAGAGGATCATCTTACCTGCCAACATTCGTGTCTGTCTGTTTACAGCAAGGTTACTGTCGCAAGCCATAAACTCTTCAAGTGTTACATTCTCCCAGGTTTCATTTTCATAACAAAGGGGGACTTCCTCCTGCAAAGTTGGTTTTGAGTAATCAGTTTAATCAGAGAATGAGGATGAATATGACAGTGAATTGTAGAGATGGACAGATATTGACAGAAAAAGATAGAAATATCCCTTAGTAATCTTGGTAAGCCTAATTTGACTGTACAGTCTCACAAACTAACCCTAGTTGCAGGTCTGCCTTGACAGAGCAGCCTGGCAGTCTTCCACGTAGCTCCACGTCTCACATGTCGGAACTCACTCAGGTATCGGCGGATTGGATCTCTTAAGAAGGTAATATAAAAATATCTGAAAAAAGGGTGTTTTAATTTACATTATTTTGAGAAAAAAGAGGAACATATAAACAAATACACATATACAGTGATATATCTTCTTCATTTGCTGTACAGTGAAAGAGAAAACTTTAGGCTCTTTTCACTCATGTGAACAGCCAATGTTATCAATACTGGCTGCAAACAAACATGGATCAGAGATCAGAGGCTTAATGACTCTTGAAAACGGCCTACTGCCCTACAGTCAAAGAAATAAATGTGAGGCATGATCACAGTCATGTGAATTATTTTTTAAAACTAACCAGGCAATGCACTCCAATATAAAACCCATGTAATTTGAGGAAACGGCAATTGCGTAACCACAACACCTACTCCTTTCATGAGCACTGGACAGTGATTGAGAAAGTTGGGAATATCTTGAAAATCTTGACTAGTGTTTACTAAAATGTATGTAAAAGTGTTTGAAGACTAAAGGAACAGCAATAAAGTATTTAATATAAGAAAGTACATGTTAAACAACTGACAATTGCTGCAAAAAATAAAAAAATAACTATTTACATGCTTCAAAAAGAAGTGCCTAAAATTTACATTTCTAAAGTATATATCTGCACACTGAAATACACACCACATTCCCAGAACATTTGCACAGGAGTATTTACATGAAACTCTTTCCCTCCTCACCCCTCCCTCCTAAAAAAAGAAAGAAGAAAATGTATATGTGTTATATGTATATATATATGTATATATATATATATATATATATATATATATATATATATATATATATATATATATACACACATATATATATATACATAAATATATATATATATATATATATATATATATATATATATATATATATATATATATATATATATATATATATATATATATATATATATATATATATATATATATATATATATACACACATATATATATACATAAATATATATATATATATATATATATATATATATATATATATATATATATATACATATATATATATATATATATATATACATATATATATATATATATATATATATATATATATATATATACATATATATATATATATATATATATATATACATATATATATATATATATATATATATATATATATATATATATATATATATATATATATATATATATATATATATACATATATATATATATATATATATATATATATATATATATATATATATACATATATATATATATATATATATATATATATATATATACATATACACACATATATACTTACTTACTTGGTTACTTACTTGGTGGTAGTTACAGCTTGAGCCTTGTTATTAGCTCATGCCAGGGCCATCCTGGGGGACCGCCAGTTTTTTTGTCAGTTGCAAGCAACTGAATTTGATGAGGGATGGAATTTGATTCAGCCCTCGTTCTTTCACTACCACATGTTGGTGGTTCATCTGGTACTGAGTGTAGCCATTTATCTAGTTTTCTTTTAAACACTTCAACACTACACTGATTTAAGTTTCTTATATCCTTAGGTATGCTATTAAACAATTTAGGTCCGTTTATTAGGAAACTTTGTTTTTGCATTTTTCTTAACAGGCATGTTAGTGC
>BOPN01006013.1:46615-49115 GCA_017312705.2 Penaeus japonicus | reverse complement strand
ATTACATGTATATACATAAAGTGCATAAAATGAACTTAAAAGTAATGCTAAATGAAAAGAAAGACTTACGTAGAAGCAATGGAGAGTTACACGCAAAAACCTTTATGTTTTAGAAACACAAATCCTATCTCGTTTATCATAATGAGAAATTAAAAAGAAAATTTGCAAAGGGAGCAAAAGAGAGGATTAAAGAAATGATAAAGTACTTCGTTTATATAATTCATAAAAAACTTTTTATTAAGAAAAGATGATTCGTGATTTAAAAAAATACACGAAGATTTAAATATTTTGAAGACTATTTTCAAAAGTGTTCACCTTTCCTCTTTCTCTCTCTCCTTCCCATTCAATTTCACGCTCTCGCTTATATATTCCCTCCACTTCTCTCTTTCTCTTTTTCTGTATCTTTATTGCTTTCTCCCTCACACTCTTCCTTCCTTCCTCCCTCCCTCCTTCACCTCTTTCCTCCACTCTTTTTTTCCACTTCCTCCCTCTTCCTCCTCACCCCCTCCTTCCTCCTTTTCTGCCCCTCCCTGCTCTTCCACCTCCTCCTCCACTTCCCCCTCCCTCCTCCTTCTCTCCACTTCCATTCTCTTTCTCCTCCTCCCCTCACCCATCCTCCTGATCCATCCTCCTCTCCCCCTCAGCTATCCTCCTCTCCCCTTCACCCATCCTCCTCCTCCTCTACTCCTCCCTCCTCCTTTCCCCCTCACCCATCCTCCTCTCCCCTTCATCCATCCTTCTCATCCTCTCCCCCTCCCTCCTCCTCCTTTCGCCCTCACCCATCCTCCTCATCCTCTCCCCTCTCATCTCCTCCTTCCCCCCTCACCCATCCTCCTCTCCCTCTCAGCTATCCTCCTCTCCCCCTCCCTCCTCCTCCTTCCTCCTCACCCTCCACTCCCTTCCCTTCTCCTCCATTTCCCCCCTCCCTCTCTCTTCTATCCCCTTCCCCATCTCTATCCACCACTCCCCCTTCCCACAAAACCCCCCTCTTCCCTCCCCTCCCCTCTCCCCCTCCGCTCTTCCAAGTGAAAACATATACTCTACATAATCATAATATACGATTTCACCGCACTTCCTTTGATGAGGCTTGTCCCTCGTTTCCCCTCCGTCTTCTTGGTCTTTTTTCCCCTCTCTTTGCCCCTCGCTCATAGCCCGCCGCCCGAAAAAGGCTGATGTGTATTTGATTCGACAGGAGCGTGAAGTCCGATGCCATGACGCCACCTGGTGCAGGATTGGGGGAGGGAGGGAGGGAGGGAGGGAGGGAGGGGGGTAGAGAGGTGTAGTAGAGGGGGAGGGAGGATGGGGAGGGGGGGTAGAGAGGTGGTGGATAGGGAGGGAGGATGGGGGGCGTAGAGAGGTGGTGGATAGGGAGGGAGGATGGGGGGCGTAGAGAGGTAGTGGAGAGGGAGGGAGGATGGGGAGGGGGGGTAGAGAGGTGTGGTAGAGGGGGAGGATGGGGGGCGTAGAGAGGTGGTGGATAGGGAGGGAGGATGGGGGGCGTAGAGAGGTGTGGTAGAGGGGGAGGATGAGGGGGGTAGAGAGGTAGTGGATAGGGAGGGAGGATGGGGAGGGGGGGTAGAGAGGTGGTGGATAGGGAGGGAGGATGAAGGGGAGGGCGTAGAGAGGTGTGGTAGAGGGGGAGGGAGGAGGGGGGTAGAGAGGTGGTAGAGAGGGAGGGAGGATAGGGGGCGTTGAGAGGTGGTGGAGAGGGAGGGAGGATGAAGGGGGGCAGGGGGGGAGAAGAGAGGTGTGGTAGAGGGGAAGGGAGGGAGGAATGGCTAATGGAGAGAGAGGGAGGGAGGAGGAGGTGATGGTGAGGGAGGCAGGGAGGTTTGGTGATTGGGAGAGAAGGTGGGAGGAGAGGTAGGGAGTGAGGGAGAGGAAAAGGGGTGGTGGAGAGGGAGGGTGGAAGGGGTGATGTTGATGGAAGGGGGGTGGGGGGTGGGAGAGGTGGTGGGGAGGGAGAGGGGGTGGGATGGCAGAGAGGGAGGAAAGAGGGAGAGAAGAGGCAGGGAGGAAGACGAGGGGATGGAATGAGACGAGAGAAGGGTGACAGGAGTAGGCAGGTACACACCCACACACACAAGAGTTCATAAGATTACGATATGTAGCATGACCTTTCCCCGACCAGATAGCCGAGATAACAATAATTCCACGAAAGCACATTTGGACATTTGGCCTCTTCAGTTTTGCGTGAGAGTTTTTTTTTTCTTTCTCTTTTTGTGATTATTCTTTAAGCAAACTGTAAAATCTGTAAAAATACCATAGTATGACAAAAAGTATACTCATTATGTACTAATTGACGAAATATACTGATCAAAATGGAGATTCTTTTTAGGGTTTAAAAATAAAATAAAATGGTCTTCAAAATTCAAAAAATGGATTCTCGGATGCTCCTCATATTTCTCTATACCATTTAAGAGATGTATACTATTCTTATTATCATCAGAGATGTATCTAACCATTTATATTGTTAATATATGCCTATGGGGTGCAGTGT
>BOPN01006013.1:6615-9115 GCA_017312705.2 Penaeus japonicus | reverse complement strand
TTTCCAAACCCTCTAGCCATGTGAGAAGATGCCGTGTTTTCTTGTCAAAGACATTAAGTATCCCCTCCCCCCCAAAAAAAAGAGATTAAAAAAGTAAAAAGAGAAAGAGAAAAAAAAAGGAAAAATACAGGTAGATAGTGACAGAAAACGAAAGGTTTTCACCGCGTTATCAAAACAAGGTTCTGGCGGACGGAGACCCAGAGTGAAATATCTGAAATGAGAAATGCGCATTTTTTTTTTTTTTTGTAACCTCGATTCAACGTTTTTTTTTTTTTCTCTCTCTCTCATTGTTTCTATTCATTTATTTTTTAGAAGACAGGAAAATCAGGGACAGAGGATGAAGTAGGAGAGAAAAAAGTAACAAATACATAATAACATTGATAGGGCAATAATAATGATAGCTATGATATAGGTGATAAAAATGATTGTGATTATGATAAGAGTAATAACAAGGATAAGGATAATGATACAGACGATAATTATAATGATGATGATAATAACAATGATGATGGTAGTAATGATGATGATTATGATGATGATGATAAGGATTATGATACTAAGGATAATTATAATGACAATAAGACAATAGTGATAACAATGATAATGATAATGCCAATGATAATTAACAATTATAACAATAATGATGATAATGATAATAACAATAATAATAATGATACTGGTGATGCACTACCCAACACGCTTTTTAATATGGCGCCAGTTTTTGTTGATCACAATTTTTCAGCATGGTATACCACCGCTTCTATGAAATTTTGTATATTACCAGGTACGTACAATCACCGCATCACAAACCCATATTCATAATACTAATAATATTGTCTACTTACAAGCACACCAGAGTAGTTCTAAATTTGACAAAAGGACTTTCCTTATTAGCATGTTTTTAGAACAAATTTTCTTCTTGTTGACAAAGGAATCCAGCTGTGCATCCTATCATATCACATCTAACACTATTTCTATCTGTCATATTCCTCTTTATAATTATAGAATATAATCATGGGACGACACACTCCTTTTTCAACTATCAAAAATCAGTCGGCTCTCGCTCGTCATATGAGGCCGCTTCCATTGCATTCAATAATCCGGAAACTGTCATTGCAGGTCACAAAATAATTTTCAGTTGCAAAGAACGTTAGAAGATTATTTTCCCTGTTACGATGAAATTTTCCTTCGTTCCGTCTTGCTCCGAATTCTTGTTATTTAGTATGGAAGGTATCAACTCAGATACTTCATCTTATAGGTCTAAATATCTTATAAATCAATAGATTTGGGCTGATCAAAACGTTTAGGCTCTGACCTTAAAACGTATACAGAAAATACATTGCTGTCGCGTTGAGATATTTAATTAGGGCACTGAGTAAATTGCAGATTTGGGTAACGTAATTTTTTTCCCAGTACTTTGTTTTCTTATTGAACCCGTAAATCTTCACTTGGCAAAATAGTTAGTAACATTTTTTGCGTCTCTCGTCTCCTTTATCCACATACGGAAATATTTAACACATGGTTTACAAACTAATGGTGAGGCCCATGATTTGTCTTGATCACAAAGTTTAGTCTTAAAGTAATTTGAATACGCCCATACTAACGAATCACCAATATTTATCATTCGGCTTGAGTAAAACTCACCATTAATATAGCAAAAGAAATCTCGATTGCTTAGACATTTTCTTTGGGACGAGAACAATGTATGCGTGTTTTTTTTTTCTTTTTGCGGCATCATTCAGAAGAAAAACTGAAGACAAAATTCTGAAAAAAAGAAAGGAACTGCTATAGTGGGCTGATGTGAAACAACGTGTCACGCGTTGATCTCAGTACGGTGGTCTGCACCATTAGGTCTTGGTTAGCCCGCTCTTATATTTTTTAAACTAACGAAATCCAATTTTTTCAACATTATTAACTATAGGTATTTTCAGTTGGCTTTGTCCTATTCCGAATAATGAAAACAGAATAAATGAACTTTGGCACCGAAAGTCCTTAGATTTTAACCGCATGACAACGAGACGTGACGTAAGAGGGACGACCTAGAACGCAACGCCACCACGTTAGCTGATTGATACTTTCTTCCTCCACAATCACGTCACGATGAGATAGCTGGCGATTCCTCGACGAGAGTGTAAAACAGGGTAAAGGTCTTCACCGCCAGCCACTCGAAACCACTGTTTTTTTGCGACTCTCGACCTGGAAGTTGGGTTTTTAAATCAGTCTTTTGTCTCAAAATATATATAAAAATGCACTTGTTCAGGCTTTAACACCCATAGCCTGGTAATCAAAAAGTCTTATTTTGCGTTTTTCAGCTTTTGTTTCAGTCCAGTGGTGATTCGTTTAGATCTCTCTTTTAAAGAGATTCTGTCGTTCTTTATCAAATATAAGGGAGAGAGCGAAAGAGAGAGAGAGAGAGAGAGAGAGAGAGAGAGAGATAGAGAGAGAGAGAGAGAGAGAGAGAGAGAGAGAGAGAGAGAGAGAGAGAGAGAGAGAGAGAGAG
>BOPN01006012.1:27576-30076 GCA_017312705.2 Penaeus japonicus | reverse complement strand
ATTAGCACATAAATCCAAATCTGCTGTTGCTATCGCCTCTCCTCCTTCCTTTCCCCCAATCCTTCTACCGCTTCGCCCCCCCCCCCCACCCACCCCCACCCTGCTTACGATTTTCTACCCCTCTCGTCAATTCCCCCTCCCTTCTCTTAAACACCAACGCCATCTCTTCCCCCTCTCCTCCCCCCCCCCTCTCCCTCTACCCTTCCTTCATCCTAACCCTTCCCCACCCCTTAACCCCTCCCCCACATTTTCCCACGCCACCCCCCCTCCCTCCTTCAACTCTTCTCCCTACCCCCTTCCCTCCCCTCTTACCTACCTATCTACACTCTCTTCCCGTCAGACATCCCTGCTCCCTTCTCTCCCTCCCTCCCTTTCTCCCTCCCTCCCCCCCCCCCCCCTCCCCCCACCCACACACACACACACACACACCCCTCTCTCACCATCCCCCTCCCTTACCTATCATCCCTCCGCCTCCTCCTCCCCCAACCCCCCTCTCCCCTGACTTCCCCCTCCCTCCTTCCCCCTACCCCCCAGCCCCACCACCCCAGCCCCATCACCCCACCCCGCATCACCCCACCCCTCCCTCCCCCGTCTCTTCTCCTCAATGCTTCAGAATAACTCAAAGTTTCCTCATTACCATTGATAATTGCGACCCGTAGCGTGGACTCGTTTGCTTTGTGCCGATGAGCGAGGGGCGTCTCAACCTTGGGGGGGGGAAGGGGGCGAGGGGAGAGGAGGGGCGAGGGGAGAGGCGGAGGCGATGGGAAAGGAGGGGGTGGGGGGAATGGGGGTAGGTATAAAAAGGGGAGAGGAAAAGGGGGCGAGGGGGGAGAAAGAGGGGAAGGGAAAAGGAGGGGGTGGGGGGAATGGGGGTGGGTATAGGGAGGGGAGGTGAGAGGAGGGAGCGAGGGGAGAGGAGGGGGCGATGGGGGAGAAAGAGGGGAGGGGAGAGGAGGGGGCGAAGGGAGAGTAGGAGGCGAGGGGAGAGGAGGGGGCGAGGGAAGAGGAGGGGGCGAGGGGAGAGTAGGGGGCGAGGGGAGAGGAGGGGGCGATGGGGGAGAAAGAGGGGAGGGGAGAGGAGGGGGCGAAGGGAGAGTAGGAGGCGAGGGGAGAGGAGGGGGCGAGGGGAGAGGAGGGGGCAAGGGAAGAGGAGGGGGCGAGGGGAGAGGAGGGGGCGAGAGGAGAGGAGGGGGCGAGGGGAGAGGAGGGGGCGATGGGGGAGAAAGAGGGGAGGGGAGAGGAGGGAGCGAAGGGAGAGTAGGAGGCGAGGGGAGAGGAGAGGGCGAGAGGAGAGGAGGGGGCGAGGGGGAAGAAAGAGGGGAGGGGAGAAGGAGGGAAGAGGAGGGAACAAGGGGGGAGGAGGGGGCGAGGGGGGAGAAAGAGGGGAGGGGAGAAGGAGGGGATGGGGAAAATGGGGGTGGGTAAAAGGAGGGGAGGGGAGAAGGGGGACGAGCAGGAGAATGATAATGATAATATAAGGGACAATCATTATAATAAAACTAGTGATGCTGATAATGCCAATAACATGATCATAATGATAGAATGATAATGATAATAATGCCGATGATAGTGATAATAATGACAGTAACAACTACTATAATGATAACAATACTGATGGTAATAATAATAGTACTGATATGATAATGATAATGAAAATATTAGCAACAACAATAATGATAGTAATGATAGGGATGATAATGATTACAGTAATCATGATAGATTTGATAATAATGATAGTAAAAATAACGGTAATAATAACTATGATAATGATGACGATAATAAGGATAATAATAATAATGACAATAATGATAATAAGGATATTCATGATAACAATGATGATAATGAAGATAAAAAAGATAATGATAATGATATTAATAATAATAATAATAACAATGATAGTAATAATGATAATGATAATAATAAATAATGATAATAATGATGATGATAATGATAACTATGATAATAATAATGATTACAATAATAATGATGATAATAACACTAAGGATAATAGGAATACAAATGATAAAAAAATACCCCAATGATAGAAATGATAATAATGGAAATAACGAATATGATATTGGTAATGATGATGCCAATGGTAGCACTAAGAAGCGGATAATGTAAAGGAATAATTTGCAATAAAACACAAAAAAACATTATACTATATACATGAAGTAAAAGCATATTAACAATAACAATAATCAGTCATTTTATTCACAGCGTCTGCAACTATTAATCATGTATCACACCTGCGTTGCAACGGCGGTCACCCCTTCTCGCGGACATTTGTAGCACGTTTTGCAATCAACAGATACGTAAATGTAAAGATACTGTACTGCTAGCTTGTTGACACCTAAAAGAAATCTATCTTTTTCCTTTCTCTCTCTTTCTCTCTCTCTCTCTCTCTCTCTCTCTCTCTCTCTCTCTCTCTCTCTCTCTCTCTCTCTCTCTCTCTCTCTCTCTCTCTCTCTCTCTCTCTCTCTCTCTCTCTCTCTCTCTC
>BOPN01006012.1:0-5000 GCA_017312705.2 Penaeus japonicus | reverse complement strand
CTATAGATATATATCTATAGATATATAGAAATATATATATATATATATAGATAGATAAATACATATTTCTCCCATTATCTTTTATCCTCTTTTCTTAGCGAGCGAGCGAACGAGAGAGAGAGAGAGAGAGAGAGAGAGAGAGAGAGAGAGAGAGAGAGAGAGAGAGAGAGAGAGAGAGAGAGAGAGAGAGAGAGAGAGAGAGAGAGAGAGAGAGAGCGAGAGAGAGAGAGAAGAAAGAAAGAGAGAAAGAGACGAAAGAGACGAAAAGAAGTAACGAAGAGACAAACCGAAAGAAAGAAGAATGCAGTTACGGCCGTGTTTCCTTTGTTATGTTTCGGCATTTTGATTGTTTTCTCTCGCCCTTGCATCGCCCGAGGCTTCGCTCAGCCATCAAAGCAACGACAGTAATGAATAATAGATCGCGGGGCTAACAAAGGCAGAATAAGAATGAGAGAGAGAGAGAGAGAAGGAGAGAGAGACAGGGATGGGGAGAGGGAGAGGGAGAGGGAGAGGGAGAGGGAGAGGGAGAGGGAGAGGGAGAGGGAGAGGGAGAGGGAGAGGGAGAGGGAGAGGGAGAGGGAGAGGAGAGGGAGAGGGAGAGGGAGAGGGAGAGGGAGAGGGAGAGGGAGAGGGAGAGGGAGAGGGAGAGGGAGAGAGAGAGAGAATAACTACAAAAAATAATGATAATAATAAAGAAGGGAAAAAAAACAAGAGGCACTAACACAAAACGACAAAGAGACAGCAAAAGACACACGCACACACACACACACACACAAACACACACACACACACATACACACAAACGAGAGCCCCCAGCCCTCCCCACCCCAAACCCACCCCCACCCCTCCCCCCTAACGCAAAGGCCCCGAAGGAGTCAATACAGACAAACGAGTCATTATACATGCCGGTCACACACTCGGCCCGGCAGGGAAATGAGAAGATAAAAGCCACAATGACACGTAATACGATCCACATTTAGATTAGCAAGGCGATCTAATTCAACCCCGCGAGATAAGGGAAACAGTCTCCGCTCCCTTAACTATCTCGTCAAAGGAGTTATCTGCGTCAGGGATCGGTCGGCGGCAGAGCAAGGGACTTCTCTCTGTCTGTCGGTGGGAGCCATACATTAGGAAAGGAGGTGGATGGATGGGGGTGGAGGGTAGGGGTGTGGGGCTTGAAGGTGGTAGTGAATCAATAATTATATATATATATATATATATATATATATATATATATATATATATATATATATATATATATATATATATATATATATATATATATATAGGGAGGGCTTGAAGGTGGTAGTGAATTAATGGTTATATATGATTATATATATATATATATATATATATATATATATATATATATACATATATATATATATATATAGATAGATAGATAGATAGATATAGATAGATAAATAAATATATGTATACATACACACACACATTCATATGTATATATATATATATATATATATATATATATATATATATATATATATATATTCATATATATATATATATATATATATATATATATATATATATATATATATATATATATATATATATATACATATGAGAGAGAGAGAGAGAAAGAGGTAGAGAAAGAGAGAGAGAAAGAGAGAGAGAAAGAGAGAGTGAGAGAGAAAGAGAGAGAGTGAGAGAGAAAGAGAGAGAGAGAGAGAGAGAGAGAGAGAGAGAGAGAGAGAGAGAGAGAGAGAGAGAGAGAGAGAGAACAAGAAAGAGACAAATGAGCTGATCATTACAGCCGAATGAGTTTTTTTTATACGACTCTATGCGGATGAGGGGGAGGGGGGAGGGGGAGGGGGATCAGGGTGGAAAGGATTGGGGTGGGGGGCAGGGGGGGGGGGGGGGCGCCGGAAGTCTTCGAGCGAGTCTTGGATCCTCAAAGCTCCTCGCGTCGCTCCTTCGGGCGTGTCTGCAGGGAGCTTAAGTCACCTGCTTTTATCTTTTCGTTTACTCTTTCTCTCTCTCTCTCTCTCTCTCTCTCTCTCTCTCTCTCTCTCTCTCTCTCTCTCTCTCTCTCTCTTCTCTCTCTCTCTCTCTCTCTCTCTTTCTCTTTCTTTTTCTCTTTCTCTTTCTTTCTTTCTCTTTCTCTTTTTCTCTTTCTATCTCCCCCACCCTCTCTCTCTCTGTATTTCTCACTCTTGTACTGGATAACGAGGTTAAGTTTTGCAGAAAATCTTATCAGTAAGAAATAAGAAGTAAGAAATTCTCGCTCTCCTTCATCCTCTCCCTCTCCCTCCCCTTCTTTCTCTTCCATTTCCCAGCCTCACCTCCCATAACCGGGGTGTCAGCTTCACACCTAATTCTCTCCTCGGCCCCTCCTCCTCTTCTCACTCCCCTATCCCCTCCCCCTCCTCCTCTTCTCACTCCCCTATCCCCTCCCCCTCCTCCTCTTCTCACTCCCTTATCCCCTCCCCCTTCCCTCTCCCCCTACCCCGTCTCCCTGCCCTCTCATCCTCCCAGCCCTGCAAAAAACCCGCATACGAAATTAGTTACACAATGAAAGGCCCGCTAATTCCTTGCCTGGGCTTAATTATAGATGCTTATGGTCTTGTCTAGTAGCTCGGACCTCGCATGTTCCATTGTCCTTTCCTGTGTGTTAAGGTGTGTGTGTGAAGGGGGTGGGGGGATGGGGGGTTGAAGGGTGGGAGGTAGAAAGGAGGAGGTAGGAATTGTGGGAGGGAAGGGGGTGGGAGAGAGGAAGGGATATGTATGTGTGTGTGTGTGTGTGTGTGTGTGTGTATGTATATATATATATACAGAGCGAGAGAGAGAGAGAGAGAGAGAGAGAGAGAGAGAGAGAGAGAGAGAGAGAGAGAGAGAGAGAGAGAGAGAGAGAGAGAGAGAGAAGTAGGTAAATAACTAGATAGACAGGCAAGAAAAAGGAAGAGGTAAGAATAAGAATAGCTGCAATATTAGTGATGATGATAATAATGATGATAACAGTAACGATAATAACTATGATCCCACTACCACTGTTGATACCAATGATAATAGTAATAAAGATAATGATAGTAACAATAGTAATAAAAAAGATCATAATGATAATAATAATAATGATAATGATAATAACAATGACAATAATAATAATAACAATGATAATAATAATGATGATGATAATAATAATAATAATAATAATAATGATGATGATGATAATGATAATAATAATCATAATAATAATAATAATAATGATGATAATAATCATGATGATAATAATAATGATAATAATAACTATTATTATTGTTATTGTGACCATAACAATAATAATAATAATGACAACAAAAATAGAATAAAGATGAAAACACCACAAATAATCCCAACAGACAACCCAAACCAAAGACAACCCACAGCCTTTCACAAGAGCCACCAACCTCCCTTCCCCTTCACCGAACATCAATCATCGACACATCAAACCAACACCACGCCATCAACACCTCATCCGCCAATATCAGACTGATATCGCCGGAGCAACACCAATAAAAGATCATGAGGAAGAAGCTGTTTTTTCTTGATTCTTTTCTTGGACAGATAATGCGATATGATATCATTGTAAAAATTTAGCCTCGTTTGGCCCTTCTATCTGTGAGGGAAGGGGAGAGGGGAAGGGGAGGGGAGAGGGGAGAGGAGAGGGGGAGGGGAGAGGAGAGGGGGAGGGGAGGGGAGAGGGGGAGGGGAGAGGAGAGGGGGAGGGGAGAGGAGAGGGGGGAGGGGAAAGGAGGGGGCGAGGAGAGGGGGAAGGGGAGAGGAGAGGGAGAGGGGAGAGGAGAAGGGGAGGGGAGAGGAGAGGGGGAGGGGAGAGGAGAGGGGGGAGGGGAGAGGAGAGGGAGAGGGGAGAGGAGAGGGGGAAGGGAGGGGGGGAGAGGGAGAAGGAGCGGGTATTCTTGAGGGGAAGTGGGAGTAGAAGGGGGGAGAGGTGGAGGAGGAGAAGGAGGAGGAGGAGGAGGAGGGGGAAATGAGGGGGGGCGGGGGACAAGAAGCTGATATTCTGAGGGGAAGTGGGAGGAGGAGGAGGGAGAGGAGGAGGAAAGTGAGAAATAGAGAGAAAAAAATAGAGAGGAAGAGTGAGAGAGAAGAACATAAGGAAAAAAAATATAAACATAACAAACGAAGAAGATCAATGAAAACCAAGACATCAAACCAGGACGAAGAAGAACAAGAACAGAACAAAAGCATCGTTCAAGAGAAGCCCCGATAACTCAACTCTTCAAGAACACTCACTCCCATTGAGAAACAGCGAAGTCTTCCCCAAAGAACTCTCGTCATACACGAAGCTCATGAATCACAGGACAAACACCATTTTCTCTTCCTTTCCTCTTCACTCCACAGGACAACGATCACTTTCTGTTCATTCAAGTCTCTCAGATAACTTCGATCTCCAATAACATCGTATTAGCCACTTCAGCAAGAATAAGAATCATCTACTCAATCAGTCTCTCCCCCCCCCTCCCCTTCCCATCGCCTTATCATCAAAGTTCCATTTATTTCTTCTTCAATATCCTTCTCTCCCTTCCTTCGCCAGCTGATTCATTCTCCCTATGTGAGAAGCAATACAATCAGTGGTTACATAATGACCGTCCCGATGGGCCCACGGTGATGCTGTAAGTAATCTCCCTGGCGGCTGTAACCACATCTCCGCGGGGGAGCTCAAACCACAGGAACATCACAGGCGGCGGTGTTACGAACGACTACAGCTTTGGCTACAGACGCGAGGTGTGATGTGGATTGTGTTGCGTGGACTGTGCCTTGTGCTGGCTTTGGTCAGGGTTGGTAGGGGGTTCCCCTGTGTGGTTCGATCATGTCCACGCGTAGACTTTATGTGCATGTATATGTTTCTACGTAGAGGTATATACATACATACATACATACATACATACATACATACATACATACATACATACATATATATATATATATATATATATATGTATATCTATCTGACTCTCTCTCTCTCTCTCTATCTCTCT
>BOPN01006011.1:82500-84732 GCA_017312705.2 Penaeus japonicus | reverse complement strand
TATATAAATATATATATATATATATATATATATATATATATATATATATATGTATATATACACACATATATGTATATATACGTATAAATATATATAAATATATATATATATATATATATATATATATATATATATATATATATATATATATTCATATATATATAAATATATATATATATATATATGTATATATACACACATATATGTATATATACGTATGAATATAGATAAATAAACATATATATGCATGTGTGTCCATACTATTACTGTTATGTATGAATGTCAATCCCTTTCACAATACTACGTCTAACTGTTTTATCCGTACCCTCCCTCGCTCTGTCTGTCTTCCTCTTACCATCCCTCCTCTTCTGTGTTTGTCCCTAACTCTATAAAGCATTTGCTCTTTTTAACACATGCTAATCACCTTAGTCGCTCTCCGTCAGCAGGAAAACATTAGGATGACATTCTGAACAGAGAGTAGGATCAGGGAGGCTTGTGCTGATGATGAAATATTTCTCGCTGTCCTTCCATTATGCATGTCCGCTTGGACGTCCCTGGGTTGGCACCGGCTGGGCGGCACCATGAAGAGGAACAGGGATTAGGGCGGTTATATATTTATCTTTTCATTCATTATTTTTTCGTGTTGGGGGTTGGGGGTACTGTGAAAAATACTTTAGGCTAAACACACGCGGACGCACTCTTGGGCACGCACATGTTTATGGTTTCAGACACACAAACACACACACACACACACACACACGCACGCACACACACACGCGCGCGCGCACACACACACACACACACATACACACACACACACACACGCGTGCGCGCGCGTATAACCACATACAATATGTTTATGAAACAAGTAACAAAAGAGAAATATATGCTGATGGTTACACAGACATATGAATAGATTTTTGAATAGACATAAGGGTATATGTACAAGTATTTAGAAAGAGAAGATAATTCTGATTATGAAATTCATAACATAGTAAAGGTTATGCTGATAGTGATGATAATGATACCAACAATGATATTGCCAAGAGTCTGATAATGGTAGCAGTAATAATTACAAAATATCAATTATGATAATGACAGCAATAATGACGGGGATGTTATTAAGGGTGATGATAGTGATAATAATGATGATGATGATTCCGATGATGCAACAAAGAATATAATGATGAAGATGTGAATAACATGAAAACAAAAGTAGTCATGGCGATGATGATGATGATAATAATGATAAGGTTAAATAACATCAATGAAAGGCATATCAATTATGAAATGAGGCTGATAATAATGACACTGATAATAAAAATACCAATAATAATGATGACGATAATGAGGATGATATAATGACGATTATGATGAAATAAGGATAATAAAAACGATAATGATAATAGTAGAAAAAATATAATAACAATGATAATGATATCAATAAGTATAATAACGAAAAAATAACAATAATGATAAAGATTATTACTATGATGGTGAAAGGGCAGTTGTAGTAATAACAATAATAACATTGATAAAAGTGATGATGATAATAATGATACTGATGATAAGATGATAATAATGATACTGATGATAAGATGATAATAATGATACTGATGATAAGATGATAATAATGATACTGATGATAAGATGATAATAATGATACTGAGGATAAGATGATAATAATGATACTGATGATAAGATGATAATAATGATACTGATGATAAGATGATAATAATGATACTGATGATAAGATGATAATAATGATACTGATGATAAAATGATAACAATGAAGATGAGGATGAGGATGTTAATAAGGAATGATGATGATAATAAGGATATGGATAACATCAATGATAATGACAATGATAATAAAAAAAGTAATGATAAGAATAGTGATGATAATAAAGATAATAATAATAACAACAATTACAACAAGAGTAACAACGCCAATACCACTAACGCAAACAACAATAATTATGATAATGATTATGATAAAGATAATGATTATAACATTGATGATGATAATGATGTTACTATTACTACTGACATTAATAATGCTGATGATGATAACAATGATGAAAATAAAGATAATAATAACAGTAATGATGGGGATGATGACGATGAAGATAATGATTATGATTGTAATAGAATTGTAATTCCAATGGTGATGATAATGAAGATAACTATGAAAATTGTGATGATAATGATAATAATGATGTTAATAATCAC
>BOPN01006011.1:52500-57500 GCA_017312705.2 Penaeus japonicus | reverse complement strand
CAACATCTACAACATGCAACAACTTCCCACATATATCATATTCCCTTATCCACATTTCCTTTCACTCTCTTCCGCAATTGCCGTGTATTTAATATAGAGACAAGGGTATTGATGTCCCGGGACCGCTTCATGCTTCCAATCAGTCTTTCACAATGCTAATTATGGCCGGGAATTAGTACACTCTTAGCCTCCCATACAGAGTGGTTACCTTGGCCATAGAGATGGCATAGCTTATCTATATCTTCCCGTACATAATGGAACAAAGGAAAACTAAATACTATTTATGAAAAACCTGGGACCTTCACAAACTTTTCTATGCTGAGGTTGCATAATTCCTCATTGGAAAAATTGTACCGATCGATCCTACACCTTGGCTGGTTTGTATATCCAGCCTTTTTCCAATCACATTTTCAGCATACCAAATACCTCATGCATGCAGTCAGCATCGTGAGAGAGTGGCATGAAAATGCCATCTGCATTATGCAGATGTCTATAAATGCATGCGAAGTAAGATTTGTCAAACCATAATCTGATCCCTACTTCTGCATACATTTGAGATGTCCCAAATGCTGTCTGAAATATTGTCTGCCCGGTACTAATGACAGCTTTTCGCTAGCAAAGGAAATGGATCTTGGAGAACTCGAAGATACCGTTGACAACAGTAGGATTCTTTTGCTATGTCCTCAAGCATCTAATCATCATATCGTGTCGCACCAGTGATGTAGCCAGGTTAAGGCATTTTCAGATAGATCCCTTAAGTGTGTGTCAGAACAACCAGGGCCCAGTGGGCACTCTGTCAGGATGTGGTTCATGGTTTGTGGTGCACCACAGTCACAGTTGGGGTAGTCTGACAGCCCCCATGCTGCAAGGGATGCACGTGTTAGCTCTATTTTACACCTTGCCCGGTTGAGAGTGCACCACTCTTTCTGGGTTAGGTTGGTGCCGTTTTGAAAGGTCTCTCCGGGGAGTGGCACTACAGGGTGTTGGTGTGGCTCTATTGCCGAGTTCCACTTACTCATGCGTTCCCTTGAGATATTCTGGTCTTATAACTGTTGAACAGTGACGAAGCTCTTTCTTGATTTTAGACGACAGGGAGCTTCTTGGTGGTTGTAGAGGGAATGTCTCGGGTCTGTTATTTGCTTTGATTTTTCTCTGCTCGACCGAATATATCTCCTAATCGAAGGTGGTGCCTTTGATGATTCTACAGGCTTCATTTAACACAGGATCTAATTTATGTGTGTGACAAGAGCGAGCCCACACAGGAGCACAGCGCTCTGCAGCTGTTTAAGGGTGTCTGGGTCTGTCCCCCATTTCGTGGTTGTTAGTTTTCTGAGTAAATTGTTTCGTGCTGAGATTTTTAATTTCAGTTTGTCCACATGGGCCTTAAAGCTGAGAGTCCGGTTACACCTAAATATACTGGGTTGGGCACACTTTCTAGATGGGTGTTGCCCCATGTGATATTTATTTTCTATTAGCATTGTGGTTGTCAAGATGGAAAGTTGATACCTGGGTCTTTGTTGGGTTTGCATTTAGGGTCCACCTGGTATAGTACTCAGAGTAATTATTTATGGCATTGGTCAGTGTGTTCTCAATGGTATTGAAGTCTTTAGCCTGCATTGCCAAACAAAGATCGGCAGCATAGATGAATCTGTTGACATCCGGGGATTGAGGCTGGTCATTGGTATATTGAAAAGGAATGGGGCCAGGACCGAACAATGAGGAAGCCCATTTCGCTGGGGCCTCCAGCGGCTTTTCCTCCCATCCATTTCAACAAAGAAACTGCGGTTGCTAAGTAGGGACTGGATGAGTTTTCTTATTGTTTTGTTTTTTAACATTTGTGTCACTTTCAGAATGAGGGCTCGGTGGTTTACTGCATCATACACTGCAGTTAGGTTTACAAACACAGCTCCTGTTATGAGTTTACGCTCATACCCATCTTCAATGGACTGGGTTAGGTTCAATAC
Source organism: Penaeus japonicus (assembly GCA_017312705.2). Taxonomy (NCBI): domain Eukaryota; kingdom Metazoa; phylum Arthropoda; class Malacostraca; order Decapoda; family Penaeidae; genus Penaeus; species Penaeus japonicus. The sequence goes on along the minus strand of BOPN01006011.1, from coordinate 55,536 downwards.
CTGGCTGCAACAAGAACAGCCGGGTCTGAACCCTGCTTGGTCATGTGTGAGAAGTACTTCAGCCTGTGGGGATATTCTAGCTAGGACAAGTCGTTCTAGGAGTTTGTACAGATGGTATAGCAGTGTTATGGGTCTGTAGCTTTTAGCTGAGTTTGGGTCTTTGTTAGGCTTCAGTAGAGCAACTACTTTGGCCTTTTTCCATATGCATGGAGTTCTAGCATTTGCTACACATGTGTTGAAAAGTGAAAGCAGCCAGTGTTTTGTTTTTTGACCAAAGTGTTTTATTTGCTCACTGGTTTTATCGTCTAAGCCTGCTGCTTTTCCATTCTTCATATGATTCAAGGCAGCTTCGAGCTCATCTCTTGTGAAAGGAACAAAATCCTGTTTGCTGGTTTGTAGGATTTTACTGGTTTCTGTCCTGGCCTTTTTGGCAGACACATGATTTCCCATTTTGCAAGAGCTGGTGAGCTACTTAATCAGGTGAGACAGCAGCAACTCTGATGTTCTGTTTGCTAGCTGAGTTGAGCATCTTGATTGTTTTCCAGGCATTCTTGCTGTTATGCTTCAAATTTGTATTTTCAATGACATTCTGCCATTTTTGTCGTCTGCTGGTTTCAAGGTGTTGTAAAACCTCCTCTTCCAAAGATGTAGTGTGTTCCCCAAATGGGTCGAGGTCGAAAGAGTCGAGGTACTGTTCGTATAAATGTTTTGACTCTGGTGTTAGGCCAGGAATGTGTTCCCTTCTGCATCCTCTGGATGTTTTTCCTGGAGACTTTCCAGACGGTTTTCTGGAATCCCTCATATGCTGAGGGTGTTGGGGAGATCGAGTCAATTATGTCCTCAAGGTCGGCGGTGAACTGTGTCCAGTTGGCTTTTTGGAAATTAAATCTGCGCTTGAACACTACCTTATTTGGCTGTATGACTGGTCTGATGTCTATGGATACAGGGTTATGTTGCGATTTTGGGATAGGGTCCATTATAGTCCTTTCAAAGAGGTTACTATGGTCCAGCGTGCACTTCTGAAGGTTGGTTTGTCCTTTGTGCTGTACAGGAGCGTCAGTTTCAAATTGATTGCCCATTCTTCTACTTGTTCTCCATCCGCATTTGTAGTGTCGTAGCCCCAGGTTATGCTACGGCTATTAAAGTCACCTATGATGATTGCTGGCTTGTTTCCTAGGTGAAAGCCTTGGGGCCAGGCAAAGCTGACAGCAGGGGGTTTATACACAGAGTAGATATCAAGTTGGTCTGTAGATATTTTTAGGAGTTCTATGTTGCCAAAGGAAATGTCCTTGGATTCTTTGACAATATTCTTATCTTTGACTAGTATTGCACTCTCGTAAGTTGTGCTGGGTCTGTGGATTACAAGGTGCATCCTAGCTGGTCTCTGTGGGTTTCCTGCAGGCAGATTACATCTGCTTGTAGTTCAGCCAACAGGGTGCCTATAGCTTGTGAGAAGCCTTCTACGTTGGAGCTGACTAGCTTAAACTTTGACATATTCTCTTTGGTATTGTGGTTATTATTTGGTATTAGCTTTACTTTCCGGGCTGAGGGTCTATCCTTTTACCACCTGATTATTGGCGTCACTAAGTGTAGTGTAGAGATTAGTTTCCCTAGAGAAAGCAGGCTCTCTACATGACCCCCAAACATCTAATAACATGACCTGACCACCTAACATCATCTGACACAAGTTTCCGAGCAATATCATGTTTTTAAAATTCTTTTCCGGACACAAGAAGACAAATTAATTTTTGCATGTCTGTCATGTGGTTCATGAATGGTTCCCCGTCAATGGCATCAAAGTCAATTGGCCACTTAATAGGGCCTCATCATTTACATCCTCAAAAAATAAATAAATTCTTCTAATTCCCTGAGGCTATGACATATTGTTTTCAAAGATGACACCGTTGAAGAAGAGCCCATCTCACAGGTTGATGTACCGGAAAGTGCAGAATTCAACATCTTAAGAGCTTCCCCGGTAATGCATTCTAGGGAATGAATTCGGCACATCATTACAAAGCAGGGCGAATCTGTTATTCCCTGGTACCAGAAGCAGGATCCTCCTTTTTCCCTGTGCCAGAGTTAACAGTGGTCGTATCGCAAACTAGCCCTATAACTTTATTGTGGTCCAAAGGCAGATTTGCCAGATGCTCACCAAGTCTTTTACCTAAAATATGGGAAAGAAATAATTAGTAACAGGTAATACCATATATATATATATATATATATATATATATATATATATATATATATATATATATTGAAGATGTCTATATTTATATATATATGTAAATCGAGTCTCTATCTGTGTTTCAAAAAATTTAAATTTAAGATAATTACCTGTTGGTTGATTTTTGAGAGACATTATTTCCAGGGGCATTATCTTCACTTCACCATCAGATGACAGTTCAGAGATCAGCACGGCTTCATCGGTCTCTTTCCCATCAAATTGTAGCACCTACACATCGCAGGTTGTCTTCACTGAAGCTAGAGTATCATCTCTTTTACCAGTATTTGCCTCCTATTCTTGCGGAAAATGGTAGTATCTGAAGGAATCAGTCTGCTGTCAAGACCTACCACTAGAGAAAAAGACATCAGTATCTCTTGTACAGCTTCACTGGAGACGTTCCATCGCAATGCAGTTTCCACGACAGGAGTCCAATCAAATTTATTGCATTTCTTCCGTGGTGTATTTCCGTTTCCTTCCTGGCAGTCATTAGGTGTGAATAAATCTTCTAAGGCTGTGGAAGATTACTTTCCATCGTCAGATTCATCATCTATATCTTCACATATTCCTGGATCACACTCAGTCATCTTATTTGCCAGACTACGTTTCCTCTTATTCCTATACTCCTTCCTTTTAGTAGCTTTACGGTCAACAAAACCAAGGGATCCAGCACTACCATTTAACTTTGCTTCATACCACTTGATGTCTTCTTGTAGCACTTCTCACGATTGTCTTTTGGCTTTAAAAGATTCGATTTCAGTAACAATAAACGAAGCTTTCAAACTCTCCGTCTTCTGTGTATAATAATGTTA
>BOPN01006011.1:40000-47500 GCA_017312705.2 Penaeus japonicus | reverse complement strand
AAATTACAATATAAGATTCAAATCATATCTTATAGAAATTTGAAATTAATCCAAACAGGGAAACAAATTCATTTCTTTTATCTAAACGCCATTGCACAAATGCAATGAGGAGACAAGAAAGCGTTGCCAACGTGAGATCGACCATTATAATAGAATACATTACAATGAAATTATCATTTCGTGTGATGTTTGGTAATTTGATTTGAAATTATGGAATTTTCGTGAAAGTTTAGTACGCTTAGGAAATATTATCTATAGTAATTTCCTTTTTAATCTTATAGACTTACATCTTTAAATATTTAAACCAGAGAGGGAGAGAGCTATCCAACTATTCACATACATATTTTAGAGAATTATATTCCCTGTGGTACTTTAACCCATCTTATATGGTGCCAGTAATAAGAATCAATATGGAACTGAATTTACACAATAATAGGATGAATAAATGGTACGCTAAATAAATAAATAAATGGGAGATACGCTACATTACTGCTCTTCCTTTTGCGGTACCAAAGCTTAACCAACTTAATTATTAAATTTCCATGTCAAGTTTCTGGCAACACTGCGTAGAGCATCAGCTTTCCTTTAGAATTCCCATTTGATAATAACATTTAGTTTTACTTTTGTGTTGATATATATATATATATGTGTGTGTGTGTGTGTGTGTGTGTGTGTGTGTGTGTGTGTGTGTGTGTGTGTGTGAATACACTTTTTTTGTAATTATTTCGGGGATTTATCTGTGATGGTATAATGACGGAATGATCATAAAATTCTGTGTACGTTTTACTTACACTAATCAATCACCCCAAGGATCATAAACGTTGTGCTTCATAACTATTAAGAAGATGTTGCTCGCTCTATCCATTGCAAGACATCATTCCATCGATTTAAAATTAGATTGGAAGGGAAGGGGAAAAGTCTGTCTCGTTGTTGATGTTTTCTCTAATCAAAATTATTATCTCATCACCCTTATGCTACCTAATGAATATGTTGAGGCCTCGAATGATCGAATACCAAGTTAAGACATTTCAATACATTGTTACTTATAAAAAATAAAAAAAAGTAGCAGAGCGGAAGGGAGATCATTTTGCCATATCAATTAACGTCATTTGAATGCAATACGGGATTCTGCCAACACCGAGTTCAACATATTCATTGAAACAGACAGCAAATCAACAAAATGAAACACGGAACACCCAGTAACCTCGATGCTCTGATTTTTTTTTTCTTTTCTTTTTTCTTTTAGCTTTTCTCTGCACTTTTTTACCGTCCAGTCTTTTCTCACCATCATCGTCTCTTACAATACCTCGCCTTTAATCTCTGCTCCAACCTTGAACTTTCATTACCGTTTTCTTTTCTTCTTTTTAGACTTTTTTTCTTTTCTTTTTTTTGATACATTTAAATTCACAAGAGTCGTCATTTATCTTGTGTATCTCACTAAGACATAAAATGTTTCAGTTTCTTTCTTGTCTCGGAAGTAAAGTGTCTGAAACTCTCCTTTGGTTATCCCTTTTTTTAAGAACAGGTTCCAGAGATAAATGGTTTCCTGTTTTAATGAAGATTTCATGCCCTCGTTTTTCGATACTCAAGGCAAGAATAATGAAGCCTAAATTACGTACGACGAAGAGGAGACGTGAAAGGACAAAAAAAAAGACAGATAAAAAATGGAGAATATAAACAGAGAAGAGCAAAAAAACGAAGGTAATTTTACATCGTAAAGATTGAATGCAAAGAATATAAAAGATTTGGGTGGTTAGCAAACAACGTTTGACAGAGCAAATGAGGTTCTAGTGATGATTGGCATGATGCATCTGAAATTCAGACTGAAAATTAATTAGAAACAGGGAGAGAGAAAGAGAGAGTGAGAGAGAGAGAGAGAGAGAGAGCGTGAGTGAGTGAGAGAGAGATAACATCACACATAATTCTCAACTTGAGTCACTTTAACATTATATAATCTATATAAGTATTTGTTTATGAAGATCATAACAACGCAATTATGAATTCAGGAACTATATCGTATCTCATAAACCATCGTTTTGCTGTAAGTATTTGTACACATATCGTACAGTCATTCATCTAACACAAAGATGTAAAATTAAAGTTACTGCATCGTCTACATGTAGCGCACGTACTATACAAAGGTAGAAGACTCGAGTATGATCTCCCTAAATCTCCTTGCAGGGGAATATCACGATCATATTAAGAAACTGAGACACCAAGGCAGCAATGATGGAAAGATGGAATTAAGGGGCTTCACATCCCACGAAGATGCAATTCCTGGTTGATTGAATGGATGGCGAATGAAGGGAATTGTGCAAGGGGTATTTGACAAGTTCTTAGAAGTAGGTCTTTTTAGTTGATGAAAGATGTTTGTTTTTTTTTAAGCAAGGAGCGGGCAGGTAAAGTTTGATAATAACTAATATATATGATAGGTATTGATAACTGAGACTTTTAGCTTATCGAGAGAAAGACAGAGACACTATCCATAACCATTCACTTTTTTTTCTACATAACTACAAGCACGAAAGGAAACTAACTGGATTTGCAGCTTTAATGACGGTAATGTTGCCATTAAAATTACCTGGTTGCTCATTATTCATAGATATGCATAATACTCCAAAATATACATACACACACACACACACACACACACACACACACACACACACACACACACACACACACACACACACACACATATATATATATATATATATATATATATATATATATATATATATATATATATTTATATTTGTGTATATATATGTATATACATATATATATATATATATATATATATATATATATATATATATACATATAACGAATAAAGAAATAGATTATATGACAACAAACATGTGAAAATATGACAAATATACAAAACTGTAATTCTATAACAATTCCTCGACTGACAAGAATCCTCGAGGCATCAACGGATTGCCTGAAACGCGCTGTTGAAGTTAATGACAACTTTCGCCAACTAATGAACGCAAAGTTATAGGGATTTCTCGGCCATGCACAGTGCCTGAGGAGCATGCATGATAAAGACCCAATCACTGACAGAGGTAAAGAGATAAAAAGATTTCTTCATAAAGGGCTTAATAGGAGTAACGATTCTTGCTACAGAAGTTCAGTGCCACAAAGGATTTCAACAGCGAATTGATTTTCATAATGAAACGTAGACATTATGTTCTTGAGTTATAGTATGTTTTGCTTATCCTCTTCCGAAGAAAGACACACACACACACGTACACGCACTCGCACACACACACACACGCGCGCGCATGATGCAACCTTGATTTACATGATAATTCCAGTAGTTTACTTCTCTATACTTTTATTTTCAAACCCTACCCTGACATTTCACTTGTAAGAACAGACCAATGTAAAACTTTTATTGTCACTGATGAGTCTTATATGTAACCACATCTTCCAGTTTTTAAATCGCTTTAGCTGATCAAAATCCCCCTACATTCCTTCATAAGAGATTTCTTTTTGGCTGATTTAGAACTATCTGTCTATTACGCAATCCTGTGGCCTAAAAATATTGGCTACGAGCATTCTGATTATATGGTATTTTGTCACTTTTAATAAGATCTTAACTTTCCGCAGACTTCCTCGATAAAGTTCTCGGTGATCCGAGCAGCGGCATGAAATTAATTCCTTGAATCTCTTTTCATCAGTGTTCCCCTTGAGGAAGTTTTGAATTTCTTACACTGAAAATTAGCGGAGTCTGCTAAGGGCGTCCCTGTTCCAGTGGACGCCTTCGCATTCACTGACAATGGATTTACTTCTGTCGATGAGTATTGCAGACAGATCAACGATCTTTATCTATTTCTATTTCTCTCTCTCTCTCTCTCTCTCTCTCTCTCTCTCTATATATATATATATATATATATATATATATATATATATATATGTATGTATATATATATATATATATATATATATATATATATATATATATATATATATATGTATGTATACATACATACATATAACGAATAAAGAAATAGATTATATGGCAACAAACATGTGAAAATATGACAAATATACAAAACTGTAATCCTATAACAATTCCTCGACTGACAAGAATCCTCGAGGCATCAACGGATTGCCTGAAACGCGCTGTTGAAGTTAATGACAACTTTCGCCAACTAATGAACGCAAAGTTATAGGGATTTCTCGGCCATGCACAGCGCCTGAGGAGCATGCATGATAAAGACCCAATCACTGACAGAGGTAAAGAGATAGAAAGATTTCTTCATAAAGGGCTTAATAGGAGTAACGATTCTTGCTACAGAAGTTCAGTGCCACAAAGAATTTCAACAGCGAATTGATTTTCATAATGAAACGTAGACATTATGTTCTTGAGTTATAGTATGTTTTGCTTATCCTCTTCCGAAGAAAGACACACACACACACACGTACACGCACTCGCACACACACACACACACACACGCGCGCGCGCGCCTGATGCAACCTTGATTTACATGATAATTCCAGTAGTTTACTTCTCTATACTTTTATTTTCAAACTCTACCCTGACATTACACTTGTAAGAACAGACCAATGTAAAACCTTTATTGTCACTGATGAGTCTTATATGTAACCACATCTTCCAGTTTTTAAATCGCTTTAGCTAATCAAAATCCCCCTACATTTCTTCATAGGAGATTTCTTTTTGGCTGATTTAGAACTATCTGTCTATTACGCAATCCTGTGGCCTAAAAATATTGGCTACGAGCATTCTGATTATATGGTATTTTGTCACTTTTAATAAGATCTTAACTTTCCGCAGACTTCCTCGATAAAGTTCTCGGTGATCCGAGCAGCGGCATGAAATTAATTCCTTGAATCTCTTTTCATCAATGTTCCCCTTGAGGAAGTTTTGAATTTCTTACACTGAAAATTAGCGGAGTCTGCTAAGGGCGTCCCTGTTCCAGTGGACGCCTTCGCATTCACTGACAATGGATTTACTTCTGGCGATGAGTATTGCAGACAGATCAACGATCTTTATCTATTTCTATTTCTCTCTCTCTCTCTCTCTCTCTCTCTCTCTCTCTATATATATATATATATATATATATATATATATATATATATATATATATATGTATGTATATATATATAAATATATATATATATACATATATATGTATATATATACATATATATACATATGTATACATATATATGTATATATATATACATATATATATACATATATATGTGTATATATATATATATTCATGTGTATATATATATGTATTCACTTTGATATAATCATCATTTTTCTTCACATTTTCAATCATAAATGTCTAGTATCATGTGTTCACGGGTAGAATGAGCACTTCTGATAAGAAAACAACTTGATAATTTGCACAAATATATAAATATATTGATATAATAGTTTATATACAAAGAAATATTTGGGAAGTCATTTCACACAAGCACGTGCACGCTGCGATGAGGTATATGATTTTAATAAGAAGTTGAATTATTAATTTTCTGTATATCCTCATCCATGTGTTAGTGGATGCGCAGTGTCATGTGAAAGCCCATGGTTAGTATCGTGTGGAAATACATGACCTGCATCTTGAGCAAAAGCATGGGCCCCGCCATGTGCTAGACCTTGTCCACCATGAAGTCCCAATGCATGAACGCCGCCAAGAGCATGGCTATCAGCATGTCCTAGTGCGTGAATATCGCCGAAGTCATGGCTGTCAGGATGTCCCAATGCATGCACATCACCGTGCGTTAAGGCATGGTGGCCAGCTCCATGAGTTAATGCTTCATCATTTCCATGTAATATGTCATGCCCACTTCTATGTAATAGTGCATGCCCTCCGGTATGCCCTAAAGCCTTACCAGTTCCGTGTGGAAAAGCATGCCCGCTTCCATGTGATAGCGCATGGCTTCCAGTATGCGTTAAGGCTTTGCCACTCCCATGTGATAGTCCATGGAACCCAGCATGCCCCAAAGCCTTACCTCTTCCGTGTGGGAATGCGTGCCCTCCACCATGGGGTAACGCATGGGCCCCAGTATGTGTCAAAGCTTTACCACTTCCATGTGATAGTGCATGGCTTCCTGCATGCGTCAATGCCTTGCCTCTCCCATGTGATAACGAATGACCTCCAGCATGTGCCAGCGGCTGACCACCTCCGAATGCGAATCCATGCCCGGAATCTTGCACAAGTGCGTGGGGATCAGCGAAAGCTAATGCCGAGCCGAAGCCGTGTGCGAGTGCGTTAGCGTCTCCATGCCCTACCGCATGAACACCACCAAGCGCTGCGGGCTGAGTAGCAGCATGTGTATGAGCAGCAGCGTGGCCTCCCGCACTGCTCAAGCCAAAGTGACTTGAAACAGGAAGGAACCTGTGGCCTAGGGTGCTGCTGAAGTCCTGACCGACGGCCAGGCCTGGTGCGCGCCCTATTCCTTGGGGAATCCCATGACTGCCTATATGACTTACTGCAAAGCCTGATCCAGGAGCATGTGCATGGCTTGATGCACGAGGAACTGCGAAAAACGAGGAATGGGGCACTGCGTGGCCTGCAGAATGAGGAGCTGAATGACTGCCTGCATGACTTGTTACATGAGGCACTGCCTGAACTGCTGCATGGCTTGCTGTAAAAGGCAATGCAGTAACTGCATGGGGCGCTGCATGTACGGCTGCATGAGGCGCTGCATGCACTGCTGCGTGAGGATGGGCCTGAATTCCACCATGGTGTAATGCATGTCCCACCGAATGAGGCACTGCGTGGTCTGAGAAATGAGCAGTGCCATGGTCCAAACCGTGGTCATCTTGGTGAATGAATCCGAGATCTATTGCCCTTCCACCCCCGTGGTCATCGGCATGGTGCAAGTCTCCATCCCCAAATCCATGCACAGATGCATCACCGAAGCCGAAACCAGCTGCATGCCCTGTAAAATCGTTTACATGATCAAATGCCAAACCGGTACCCAACCCAGCTGTGTGTCTGGCTACATGTCCCAGGCCTTGCCCCGCAGCATGTACGCCAGGATGAGCAGCTGTGAGTCCTACCGCCTGGCCCGGGCCATGGCCATTTGAATGTCCACCAGCATGGTTAAACGCAAAGGCACTGGTGGTAGGATGCAGCGCGACCCCTGGTGCAGCGTGGAACCCACGTCCGAACCCTGGGACGCTGGTCGTCCTCGCAACGCCAAAGGAGTCGCCAACAGCTGCCTTAGGTTTAGCCCCTGCCTCTGCTTCTGCTTCTCGCTTACTGAAGGTCTGTGGCTCTGCGTCCCTTTTAAAGTTAGGTTTTATTTCTCTCTTGCTGATAACTGAGATTCTTACTGGTTTGCTGCCGATGATCTCTGGTTTTACTTCTCTCTTGGTAATGGCTGTGGGTTCTGCATAGAATTTGGCTTCTCTCTTGTTGATATCATCGAATTGGTGGTGATTATCAGACATGACTTCCCGCTTCGAGATGCTCTGAAGTTGACTCTCGTGGCCATAATTGAGCAGGAAAT
>BOPN01006010.1:77500-84745 GCA_017312705.2 Penaeus japonicus | reverse complement strand
TATATATATATATATATATATGTATGTATATATATACATATATATTAATTTATCTATATAAATGTGTTCATGTGTGTGTGTCTGTGTTTTTACATATACACATATGTCAATGATCGTAAAGATTAAAACGACAATTAGAAAGATGAAAATAAGAACAGCATGAAGAAAAAGGACATTATCACCAACACAAAACCAACACGATGATGAAACCAGATCATTAATGATCCAATCATTAATGACATTAATGATCGTAAAACCCTTAGTTATCATCTCGATAAAAAAAAAAAATAAATAAAAAATAAAAAGGATATCAATAAATTTACAATGAAACTTTACGAACACATCCGAACACCTGAGGTAACTCCACCTATAATTCATCACATCCATTTTCCTCCCGAAAAAGCCATCAGTCTTCCTTTAAGTAAACATAACTTACCTCAGTCTATGATGATAAAGGCATGGCGATGATAAAAGCACGTAGCACAGAGGAAGTCACAAATAGCGATAGATGGTTGGCTTATTGTGGAAAGAAATCGTGCAAGGCGTCAGGAGGGCGCGGCTGAGGGAGGTTCTCTGTCTCTTTATTTATTCATTTATTTAGTAATTTATCTCATAATGGTTAGAGTGGAGCGGTCTTGGAGAGTCTTGGCTTAGGTGTTATTATCATGGTTATCATTATTTTTGTTATTATTGTTGTTTTTGTTATCTTTATTATTAATATCGTTATCATTCATATCCTCATCATTGGTACTATTATTATCATTACCCGTATCATTGTTATTATTGCTATCATTATCAGTATAATTATCATCATTAGCATCATAATCATCATTATTATTTACATCATCATTACTGTTCCTGTAATGTATATTATTACTATTCTTATTTTTCTTATTATTATTGCTAGCATTGTTAGCAATAATATCATTATCATTTTTTATTATGACTAACATGAATATCATTGTTAAAGTGTCTATATCTATCATCATTGTAGTGAATTATTATCCCCTGGTGTCAGGCGGGTCATCCCGCAGATTTCGGGCTGCCTGTCCCCTGACATTACGAGAAAATCTACGGACCTTTCCGCCCTGCATGGTGATTTGGCCTCGCTATTCCGTGTGTGTGTGTTCGTTTTTTAATAAGAATAAAGTGCGTTTTTATGTTCCTTTGTCTTTCCTTTCTGATTGTTCCGTGTTCTTCGTCTACATCTACATTTCTACTACTCTACACAACAAGTACTTATACACTGCTTACCTTATATTCTTTACTTACCTTCCCTTGATCTTGTCTCTTTTCCTTCAACTATAAAACCTTACCTTCATTTTCATCTGTGTACCTCTTCCTGTTTTCTCTCGTTTCTCCACACGGATCCCTTTTTTCACTTTTTCCTACTTTCCTGTTTTAAGTCTTTTAATGCCCATTGTGTATTTGTTCTATTTCTAATTTTGCTTTATGTATTTTAAGTTTATTTTTAAAACACACCTTTTTCATTTTTAATTATAATATATTGGATTATGGGTAAAACCTCATCATGAGCGCGGGAAACTGCCACATAAAAGGTCAGGCCAGGGCAGCTAACGAGAGGGTTCTAAGACTTGTGAAGTGGCAGACGATCTTTTGGATTTTACCTGGCTGACAGTTTCTCGTGCTATATGGTTTTACCCTCTCTTTTAACAAGTAAGTGTATGGTGTGTTATTCTTGTATATTGGTTTTGTTTTCGAATGACTGTGCTAATAAATGTATAGTTTGGATGCTTTTTTTATGTTGCTTTTTGTCAGCCAGTTTGTTTTGAACGGTGGCTACGGGATGAACTTGTATTCTTTCCTTTACACCCGGAGAGTCATCTTGTTGAAAAGCGCCAGACCCACATTTAATAATGACGCGTAGTTGGGTAACACGCTACCAAATTTACCATCAATAAATAAACTCTACGGAGTTTATTAATTACCCACTACAATCATCATTTATGCTATCAGTATCATTGCTGCTGTAATAATTATTTCTATTATCATCATTATCATCCCTATTATCACGATTATTACTATCATTGTCATTTGTATGATCGTTACTATTATTATTATCATCAATAGTCGTAGTAGCAGGATTTCTATTTTCATGATTATTGTTATCATCGTTATCATTATTGTTATCATAATTGATATTATTATTATCATTATTACTATTGTCAATTTAATTTTCATCGTCATTACTATAATCATTATCCTTATCATTAACTTCATTTTTATTACTACTATTATTGTCATTAAACTTATGTCGTTAACAGATTATCCTGATTACTCCTGTTATCATTATTACCTTTATCATCATTATTGTTAACATTATTAATATTATCATAATCCGCATTTGAATACCGTTTTTTTCTATTATCATTATTCTAATCATTATATTGTTATTGTTGTCATCTTTCTCGTTGTAATAACCATTCATAGTTTTCTCATAATAATCATTACTATCAAAATCATTAATTCTATCATTAATATCATTATCATCATCATTATTTTTATTCTTGCTATTATTACTATCATTTGTATTATCATTATTATTGCTATTGCTATCATTATTATCATTATTGGTATGATTATCCTTTTTATCATTGTTGTTAATATTGTCACATACAATACTCATCATGATCATATTATCATTAGCATTATTATCCTCATTTTTTTATCTACTTTTTCTTCCTCTTGTCATTATTATTAACTTTGTTATTTTTGTTTTGTTATCATTACCATTGTTACTGTTATCTTGACTATGATTATCGTTATTATCCTTATTATTTTATTTACATTTTCATCATTATCATTAACCTCATAGTAACGATCATGACCGTTACTATGATTTTTGTAACATTATCATTAATATAAATGTCATTATAACTATAATCCTTATTAGAATTATCATTAGTGCTATCATTATCATTACCATTGATATTGGTATTATCATTATTGCTTTCATTATAAATCATTCTATCATTATCAATACCATTTTAAACTTCATCCATTTTTCTATGGTTATTGATATTGTCATTATTATCATACTTAAGTAATAATGTTGATAGTTATATTGCTAATTATAATAATCATGGAAATGATAATAACTATGATAGTAGTAATAATGACAATAATAGTGATGAGGATAATAATAATGATAATCATGATGATAATTATAATGTAAATAATTATGATAATGATAATCATTATCATAATTATGATGACAACAAAAATATCTACAGGAATAATAATAACAATACTAATAATGACATTCGTAGTAACAAAACAATAGCAATATTGTTAGCAAGATTAACAATAATGATGTCATCTAATAATATCATTATAATCGTTGTCATTATCCCTATCATCACTATGTTTTCATTATTGATAATACCATTATTATTTTTATTGTTAATAATATTGATATTTTTATTGATAATGGTATCATTATTATGTTCACTGTTATCAATAACATTATCACTATCATTATTATCATGAATATTGTCATTATTGCTACCATCCTTTTTGTAATCATTAATGTTAGTATTGTTATCGTCAACAATAATGATGTCATCTAATAATATCATTATAATCGTTGTCATTATCCCTATCATCACTATGTTTTCATTATTGATAATACCATTATTATTTTTATTGTTAATAATATTGATATTTTTATTGATAATGGTATCATTATTATGTTCACTGTTATCAATAACATTATCACTATCATTATTATCATGAATATTGTCATTATTGCTACCATCCTTTTTGTAATCATTAATGTTAGTATTGTTATCGTCATTATCATCATCATCATTATCATTATAGTCCTTCTCATGATCGCCATACCATTATCATGATAATGATGTAAATGATGATTGTGATAATGTTGATAAAAGATGATAATATCAATGATAAGGATAAAAATGATATAATGATGAGGATGGTTATAAAAGTAAAGATAATAATAATAATGATGGTAAAGATAATGGTAATGATAATAGTAGCAATAAAAATGATAATAATAATAATAATAAAGATACCAATGATAATGATAACAAGGATAGTAAAGATAATAATAAAGATAATGATAATGATATTGGAATTTATGATAATAATATCAGTAACGATAATAGTGATAATTATGATGATGATAACAACTATAATGATAGCGAATAGAGTAACATTAATTATAATGATGATGATGATGATAATGATAATATTATCATTATCATTATTCTTATTATCATCATTATTATCAATATCATTATCATTAGTATGATTGGTATCATCGTTATTGTTATTATCATCTTTCTTATTATCATGATCATATTTTTCCCCTCTAATATATTTATAGAGATATTAATATCATTATCATTATCATAACGATATTATTATTCTTGTTGGGAACGTAATTGTTGGTATTATTATTGTCATCATAATCATTATTATCCGTATCATAATCATTATCGTTATCATTACCATTTTTAGCTTTATCATGATCAATATCGTTATCATCATTACTATTACAATATCCTTAATATCATCATTATTTATATTGCTATTATCTTCATTATTCATATTGCTATCATCATCATCATTTATATTGCTCTTATCTTCATTATTTATATTGCAATTATCATCATCATTTATGTTGCTATTATCTCCATTAGTTATATTGCTATTATCTCCATTATTTATATTGCTATTATCTCCATTATTTATACTGCTATTATCATCATTTATATTGGTATTATATCCATTATTTTTATTGCTATTATCTCCACTATCTATATTGATATTATCATCATCATCTATATTGCTATTATCTTCATTATTTTTATTGCTGTTAGCTCCATTATTTCTATTGCTATTATCTCCATTATTTATATTGCTATTATCATCATCATTCATATTGCTATTATCATCATTATTTATATTGCTATTATTACCATTATTCATATTGTTATTATCTCCATTATCTATATTGCTATTATCTCCATTATTTATATAGCTATTATCATCATCATTTATATTGCTATTATCTCCATTATCTATATTGCTATTATCATCATCATTTATATTGCTATTGTCTTCATTATTTATATTGCCATTATCATCATTATTTATATTGCCATTATCATCATTATTTATATTGCTATTATCATCATTATTTATATTGCTATTATCTCTATTATCTATATTGTTAATATCTTCATTATTCATATTGCTATTATCTTCATTATTTTTATTTCTATTATCTCCGTTATTTCTATTGCTATTATCTCCATTATTTATATTGCTATTATCTCTATTATTCATATTGCTATTATCATCATCATTTATATTGCTGTTATCTTCATTATCTATATTGCTATTATCATAATTATTTATATTGATATTGTCTTCATTATTCATATTGCTATTATCATCATCATTTATATTGTTATTATTATCATTATTACTATTACCATTATTATGACTATTATGATTATTTTCATTATCATTATTATCATCGCTATTATCATTATTTTCATTACCATTTTTATCAATATTACTATTATCATCATCGTTATTACCTTTTCTCACCATCTCCAGAGGACTTGTCACGCCATGCACTGGCAAGTAGCATTCTTCCAAACAGCTAAGGGCAAAACGATAAAAAGGGAAATAGAAAGAAAGAAAGAAATATAACCATTTTCTCTCTCTCTCTCTCTCTCTCTTTCACCTAGCAAGAAGTACCATACACAATGCCGATTAAAGGGAGACATTGAAAGAGGTTATGATTGTAAAGAATGCTGACATGCTGAAATATTTAGATAGATATATCACGTTACTCTCAAATCCCTTCGCATAGGAGATCAGTTTTAATTTCCTTTCAAAGCTCAGGTGTTCGTTCGTAAAGTCGTCAGTGGCTTGCTTTTCTCGATTAGTGTCAGTCAAGGAGGTGCAAGAAACGAGTAAAAACGGAAACTCGTCTGATAAGTATAGAAGAAAGATGTAAACACATCCATTTGCAAACACACACACAAACATATACATACACACACATATACAAACACGCACCAACAAACACATACACGTACTAACAAACACACACACACACACACACACACACACGTATATACACACACGCAGACACATGCACACACACATACACACACACACACACACACACATACATATAGACATACACAGCATGCATTTATATATGGCATATTTGTATATCTATCTACCAATCCATCTCTGTATCTATCAATATACATTTATATCTTATACAGCCCCCTTTTGTACCGTTCTGTACCTCGAAACCTTTCTTTTTTCTCACTGCTCTCTCTCCTATCCTCTCCTATCTTTCTTACTCTCTGCTTCTTTCACTCCGGCTCACGCCCTTCTTCTTTCACCACCACGCATCCCAACATAAGAATAAGAAAAAGAGGAAGATGGACAAGAAGACAAAAGAAACATTAAAGTTCTCTTGTTCACGTACGAAAGATAATAGCTTCACTTAGACTTCACAATTTAACCAAGAAATTATGGCGAGCATCATAGATCTCCCTCGTAATGAAATAACTTGCTGTGCTGATGGATAGTGCAATAAGGCTCATCACTGCAATAGATTCTGCATATCCTAGACGTTTCATCTAAATTCATGCTCAGAGGAGTATTGAAAATCGGGGCCGTAATGGTTGCGTCTGGTTTGCTCAATGAAAGGTACTATTTTTGGTTATGTCGCTCGATTTATATGATGGTGCAGTGAGAAACTCGTCATGGCTGGTCGTGCGTGACATGGGATTCGTATGTGTGTAGGTTGTCTGGTATTATGATGTATCGTTGATGCTTTAGCAAGGTCAAAATTGTTATGATGATTATATCAATAGAAATATTGATATGATGTTAATGATATTAAAAGCGATGATGATGATAATACTAATATTGGTGATGATAAGCAAAACAATAAAAGTAAAATTGATGATAACAGTAATACCAACAACAAGGATTATAATGATAATGATGATAATGATAATGATATTAATGAAAATGAAAATAATAGTTATAACTATAATGGTAATGGTAAAGACAATAATCGTTTAACAATTATGATTATGATAATGAAATGTTCTGTAATGATAATAATAGTAATGATAAGAAGAATGATAAAAATAACGATAATTATGATGATAAGAAAAATAATGTTAACATGATGATATAGATCAAGAAAAACGATTA
>BOPN01006010.1:60000-62500 GCA_017312705.2 Penaeus japonicus | reverse complement strand
TATTTCATGATTAATAATTTAAATGAGGTCTTACGTTCAATGGCCTCGTGTATACGATTATATGCATTACGGAAAGCGGATACTACATTGAAAGGCGAACATGGAATTTGTGATATATGTATCAGCCGTAAATCAGTCTAAAACGAGGGAATATTTTCCTCTTTCTAACCAGGGTACCCGAAGTCCTGATTGAAAGGGATGTAAATATTTGTATATGCCGAAGCAAATCTTTAGCAATTGTGTGGAATTTATTTGTAAAGTGAAATTGTCTGGTGGATATGGCGAGGGGGAAATAAATGCGATCGATTTATCCCTGGAATTGACACACACATACAGGCAGACAGACAGACAAACAGACAAACAGGCAGCTAACCAGGCAGACAGACGGACAAAACACACACACACACACACACACACAAACAGACACACACATACACACAAACGCCCCCCTCCCTCCCCCCCCCCACACACACAATTCCATCGTGATTCCAATCACAACACCCTAACGATTATCTGCATCTTGCTTTCAGTTTTTGCTTGGAGCGATGTTCGTCGGCTACATCAAGGCTCCAGTGTTAGATATAGTTAACGGCGTTTACTTCTTCCTGAACACTCTCCTGCCCATCTTCACGACGATGACATGTTACGTGGCCATGATCATTGCGGTAAGAGGGGGATTTTTGTCTTTTATTTCGGTTTCTGTGTTGACCTTGGAGAGAGAGAGAGAGGGAGGGAGGGAGGGAGGGAGGGAGGGAGGAAAGGAGGGAAGGAGAGAGAGAGAGAGAGAGAGAGAGAGAGAGAGAGAGAGAGAGAGAGAGAGAGAGAGAGAGAGAGAGAGAGAGAGAGAGAGAGAGAGAGAAAGAGAAACAGACAGACATAAACCCATAAACTCTCTTTTTCTCATTTTAATCTCGAGTTTTACGGAATGCAAACTATCCGTACTCCTCGTGGTTGACATTTCCCCTGCAACCTCCCGCCTCCTCCTGCAGATGCGTCGCAACAAGCGGCGGATGGCCCAGGTGCAGTCCAGCCACTCCAGGGTCGTCAACAACGCCACCCGCGGCATGATGGCTGTCTTCGCGTCCAACCTCATCTTCGGTGTTCCTCACTCCATCTACCACTTGATGCCTCGTCCATCTCAGAGCTTCGGCATCATCTTCCATGTGCTTTTCTCCACCCACTTCATTGTGGATCCTTTAGTATTCATCTACTTCAACCACAGCTACCGCCGCCGCGTATGTGAGCGCTTGTGGGCGGGATGGGCGTGGGTGGCTGGCAAGTGTGGCGGTCCTGCGCCGACAACGCCACGTCCTCTTGGCTCTAGCACCACGACTTCGTTAGACGTCAAGATGGGCGCTCGTGAAAAGCACCAGCACGCAGGACAAGTCGTCTAAAGTCAGGACGACTGTTTATCTCAAGAGGAAACGGATAATTTGTCCTTTGTCTCTGCCTTTCTATTACGCATAGGATGTTCTGGTCTGGGTGATATTCATCGGATTTCCCCGGGGATGACGGGATGCGCGTGTAAAAAGTGGCGGACATTGCGAAATCCCCGTGTCCTGTAAGGAGAAATATTTGCTTGGTAACAGCAAGTTTTCAAGTTGCTTGTGCATGATGCATATGCAGTACAGTCGATTTTCAGCATAAACAAGTTTACTATAATTTTAATATAATTTATTGATATCTCTGCCTGAGCGATTTCATTCTCGTATATTCACTTCGCCGTATATATACACGCTATTTAGATAATTTTTTTTTAGCACATTATGAAGTGATTATATATGTTTTAAATACTTTATCTTGACTCCATGCTCTCCCAGATACGCATTTTGAAAATAGTAACTGATTACTCCGTGAGCTCAGTGTGCTGTTGATCATTAGGAATTGTGAAAATAAATAACAGGCATCAACGCGTAATCCACATTAAGAAACCATCTGCTAATTGCAAAATTGACATGGCAAAAGCTTCAAGCGGCAAAATGTGGTTTCTTGTTCATCCGGATGATATATGTCGTTGTTAATGATCGTGAAATTCAGGGAAATCAGGAAGGCGAATGACCTCTCGTCTGTCAAATGGGCAAAATATATCATGAAATATTTTCGTGGTATTTGGACAGGTAATGATATTACGTCTTATAAATGCAGCATTCCATGATAAAATGCTAATGAAAAATGCTTGGAAACATATCTTGATTTTATTCAGCTCAATTCCAATTAAGATTATATATAATTCAACGTGACGTGCCGATGAAATTTTCTACATCCTTGATGTACGAGATTTTGCCCGCCCTTGAAGGATCTCACTTGTTCCTCTCCATATGACTGGTTTGAAAACGTTATTGCTTCAGTTAAAATTATATATATATATATATATATATATATATATATATATATATATACATAGAGATATAGATATAGATACATATATATATTATGTATGTATATATGTATTCATACGTATTTATATGTATATCTATGCATATATAAGTTATATTACATA
>BOPN01006010.1:42500-47500 GCA_017312705.2 Penaeus japonicus | reverse complement strand
CTGAACCGCTGGCGTACCTCCGCCTCCGGTACCGTGGCTTTGACTGATGGTAGCCAAGTCTACCACGATGGTAAAATTGGGTGTTTCCCACGGCGCTATATTTGAATGAACCAGGGTATCGATAGTAGAGAGATCTATACCGACTTTATCTGTGAGGTCATGGAGTCTATTGCACAGAGGCTTTCCGCCGCGGTGCTGTGGGCCTAATTGCCGGCGCAAAACATCCCTGTTAGGATGTTGGGGCTGCCTGGCTATCTTAGCGGCGTAAGTCAGCGCAAGCTGGCCGCGTCTGAGACGGAGGGGAGGTACTCCCGACTCTACATCTAGGCGCTTAAGGGCTCCACGACAGACACGTAAACAAGTATTCTGTACAACATTCAATCCTTTCAGAATTGAGCTCGTTGCCGAGCCATACACGATTGACCCATAATCTACTTTAGACCTAATCAGGGATTTATATAACATCAGTAAAGACTTTCTATCAGCTCCCCATTTGTGTCCAGAAATGCACTTTAATAAATTGAGTGCTTTTTGACATTTATTCTTTAACTGACCAATGTGGTCTTTCCAATTTAATCTACTATCAAAGAGTAGATCAAGAAATCTAGCAGAATTTTGAATAGGTATTGGGTAGTTGTCTAGAGTTAGCCTGATGTTGGGCTTTCTCCTATAGACCACGCCAATACTCTTTCTTATGGAAAACTTAAAACCCCACTGGAGGCCCCAGTTATGAATCATATCTAGTGCCAATTGGATCTGATCTGCCGAGAATTCTGCATTACTGCTGGAGTGCCATAATGCACAGTATTCGGCGTACAGTGAGTATTTAAGATTCCGAGGAGATGGTAAAATGTCATTAATCATACATAAAAATAATGTTGGTGACAAGACACTTCCTTGTGGGACCCCGTTTGCCTGGACAAAAATGTCCGAGAAAGTGACATTGTCAGAAAATAATTTGACAGAAAACGTTCTGTCAGATATGAAATTTTGGATAAAAAAAGGCAAGTTTCTATGTAATCCGCAAGCATAAAGTTTTCTGAGTAGGCCATGTTGCCATGTCATGTCGTAGGCTTTTTCTATGTCTAAAAAAACTGAAATAAAAAATGCTTTTTGGCAAATGCCTCATGAATATGACTTTCCAGTTTTACTAGCTGATCGAAAGTTTGACGTCCCTTTCGGAAGCCGCACTGCTCGTCAACTAGTAAATTCCTGGTGTTTAGAAAATGCAATAGCCTACTATTAACAATTCTTTCCATGACCTTGCATAAGCAACTTGTCAACGCAATTGGGCGGTAAGAGATGGCGGATCTGGGATTTCCCCCTCCTTTCAATATGGGAATGATGTGGGCGAAGTGCCATGAATTTGGAAAAGTCTGGCTTTTCCAAATATCATTGTACACTTCTAGCAACTTAATCATGGCATCATGATTAAGATGCTTTATCATCTCATATCGAATCTCATCGGGGCCTGGGGACGTTCCTCTACAGGCTTCTAGGGCTTGGACAAGCTCATCCATTGTAAGATCTTTATTGTAATCAAAGTGGCAAAGTCTCCTGTGGCAAAGTGAATTGGTTGCAGCTCGGATGCTTCCTTGGTGGTCAGGAAAGCAGGATGGTAATTTTCCGAACTGCTTGTGTAAGAGAACTGCCTGGCGAGTGCATTAGCAATGTCTCTAGGTTCATCAAAATTGTTTCCCTCTTGTAAGATATTTCTTATTTTGCAGGATATATTTTTTTCTATTTATTTTTCTGATAGTGGACCAAATCTCTGATGTGCTGGTGTTACTATTGATCGTAGAGACAAAGCTTCGCCAGGAGTCTCTTTTAGCTTATCTGATTGTTCTTCGAGCCCTAGCTCTCGCTAGTTTGTAGTTGCGAAAGTTCTCATTTGTGATATTGTTTTGGAAAAGCCTGTAGGCCCTATTTCGTTCACATAGCGCCCTGCGGCAATCTGGTGTCCACCATGGAACCCTATGCTTAACGCTATCTGTCAAAGTCTTAGGGATGGTTGCCATTGCTGCATTATAATACAATTTTGAACATTGTTTACTTTATCATCAATGGTTTCTCCAACAACTTCGAGCTTGACGCTCCTTGTGAAGGCGACCCAATCTGCTCTTTTTACGTTAAATTTAGGTGCTGAAGGCGTTCTCGTGGTGTCGCATAAATATTTAATACAAATAGGAAGGTGATCGCTCCCCAACGAGTCGTCAGTGGTGTGCCACAGGCACTTGGCTGCTAGTGTTGAAGAGACCAGTGATAGGTCAATAAAGCTCAAATTACCGGTATTATCGTCCACTCGCGTCGGACTACCATCGTTTAGAAGGACCAGATCAGAGTTATTGATTAACTTAACTACTTAACTACCTCTACTATTCACCCGTAGGGAACCCCATGAAGTATGATGAGCGGTGAAATCAACTAAAATTAATTTGTTATTTGGCACAATGTCCTGAATAGCAAAAAGCTCATCATAGATTACCATTTTATCAGGTGGACAATAAGCTGAGCATATAGTCAGATACGTGTTATTGAATTTTACTTTGCATGCGACGTGTTCCAAAGTAGAATTAATCGTCACTTCAGTGAAAGGGAGGTTCTGGTGGATGTACATGGCGACCCCGCCTCCACCCCTTCCCTCTCGGTCTTTTCTACACAAATGGTAGTTTCTCAGCGATACGACCTCGTCAGAGACTTGGTCGTTTAAATGGCTTTCTTGGAGAACAATAATATCGGGAGCATAGGACGAGGCTAATATTCTAAGGGAGTTTAATTTTGATCTAAGACT
Organism: Penaeus japonicus; assembly: GCA_017312705.2. Taxonomy (NCBI): domain Eukaryota; kingdom Metazoa; phylum Arthropoda; class Malacostraca; order Decapoda; family Penaeidae; genus Penaeus; species Penaeus japonicus. The sequence goes on along the minus strand of BOPN01006010.1, from coordinate 44,709 downwards.
TCGACAGTTCCATTATATAATGGTATACGCGTGGATTATGTTTTATGGGGTTTGGAAGTGCCTTGTCCGCCGGTTTTTATTTTCTTTTTTTGGGGAGGGAGGCGCCTCCTCCTCTCCCTCGCTTCCCGAGGGCCTCTCTCGGGAATTTTTGGAGACAGTAGCCTCCATGGCCTGCTCCCCTCTGCTAGGGAGACGCCCGGCGGAAGATGATCTGCCCTTACGAGCAGACCAACAACCAGGCGAAGTCCTAGTAGGGGTCGCCTGGACTAAGAGGTGTGATCCAGATTGTGATTTGGTATCATCCTCCTTATGATGCTTTTTTTGCTGGGTTGATTCAGCAATTTCCTTTATTGTTTTATTCAATTCTTTAATCTGATTCATCAATTCCTTAACAGTTTCCTTTAATTCTGAAATTTCCTGGTCCTTAGCTGCGAGCTGCTGACTAACACTGCTTGCACTGGAAACATTGTTAGTTACTGCTGAGGCGTAAGAAGTATTGGGTTTGCTTGCCAAACCTTCAACTTTCTTCTTGGCTTCACGGTAGCTAACATCGTGCTCTCTCATGTATGCTAATGTCTCAGTCTCATTCTTCAGGCTGCTGCATTCAGCAGAGCCTGACTGATGGGGACCTCCACAGTTAGCACACTTGAGTGTCTTTCCCGTGCATGTAGTGGTTCATGGGCTCCAGCACATTTACCGCACATGAATTTGTCCAATCTTTATCAATGCATCTTAATGAGGTGTGTCCAAATTTTTGGCATCTATTGCAACGCATTGGTTTTTGGATATAGAGTCGAACTTGAACGATCTCATATCCAACTTTAACAGTACTTGGAATTTTGGGTGTAGAAAAGGTCAAGAAACACAAACCGGTTTTTATTCGCACATCTCCATCCTTCTTGGTCATACAATTTACTTCTACTACGCTTTGGTCTTCCATGGCCTCAGGGAATTTCACTTTCTTCCATTGTCCTCAAATCCTGTTTAGATTACTCCCTTGCAGGTATTTGGGCCAACAGGAATAGTTACTTTAACTTTAAGGTCATGAATTTGCGTCGGATTTAAGCAAATCCTTAACCACGAGATTTAAAATTCTACTTTCACAAGGAGGCTACCATCTCATGGTACGGACAAAATCAAAACTGCCTTCCATGAGCCATCAAGAGTTCTTAATGATAAAGGGGTTGACATTCTGCAGGGATTGATTTTCATTCACGCATCGTATGTTCACACACCTTGCGTTCTCGGAAGGGATATCAGTGATTGGTCTTCTGAGTCGGTCATTGGACGGGGTTCCTTCGGTGGTCATTTTGGTCTTAGAAGAGTTCGGAGTCGCCTTTCCTCCTTGAGGAGGAGGAAGGGTAGCCGGGGTATCAATCATACTCGGGTGTCGGACCAGGTCCGAACCCTGGGCCCGTTGCCCGTTGTCCTGAGGGGATTTCCTGTCCCTTAACTATTGTATCAACCTAATCCCAATAGCTAAAAAAAAAAAAATAAACAGTCTTGTCGTTACACGTCCTCGCCCCCCCCCCCCCTAGTGGAAGCCTGGTTGCGTTCTCCAGTACCAACTAGGGGATCGGAGTTGTGTGGAAGACACTTCCCTACCGCCGAACCTGCCAAATGCGAGGGACGGTAAGTTAGTGCCCACCCCCCAAGTGAATACAGGAGCTCACAAGGAAAACTCCGGTAGGCTCAGGAAGGTCACACGTAAAAAATGGAAAAAAAAACAAAAAACGGGAAGAAAAAAGTTGCGCCCAAAGGACGCCCCAGACTACTGGGCCTCCCTACCCGTGTTACCTGCAAAATCAAAGCACTGAGGGTGCAGGCAAAGCACTAAAAGTGGAAAAAGTCTGTAAATACAGTATTTACTTTACTTTTTTTATGTTAAATAACGCAGAAGCAACAATGCCAAGTATGACAAGAGGCCCCGTATCCCAGGGTAACTCTAGTGGCACAAGACTTTTTATTTGTTGCTGCTGAGTTTTCACCAAGGTCTGAGTGGTTCAAAGTCTCAAACACGAATCTTTTATTGGTGTCAGAGCGGGTGTTTATATACCCCTCATAGTGATGTCACAACATATAGGTTATAATACATAACAAAAGTACAAATAATTAAAACCAATATAAATTAAAAACATCATTCTATACATAAATGGAAACAAATGGCGAAGTAAAACATTTTAAACAATTAATATAAAGGAAATAAAAA
>BOPN01006010.1:27500-30000 GCA_017312705.2 Penaeus japonicus | reverse complement strand
AATACACACACACATATACACATGCACATATATATATGTATATATGAATATATATATATATATATATATTTATTTATTTATTTATCTATCTATCTATCTATCTATCTATCTATCTATCTATATATATATATGTGTGTGTGTGTGTGTGTGTGTGTGTGTATGTATGTATATATAGATATATATATATATATATATATATATATATATATATATATATATATATATATATATATATATATACATATAGATAGATAGATATAGATATATATAGATACACACACATACATATACAGAGAGAGAGAGAGAGAGAGAGAGAGAGAGAGAGAGAGAGAGAGAGAGAGAGAGAGAGAGAGAGAGAGAGAGAGAGAGAGAGAGAGAGAGAGAGAGAGAGAGAGAGAGAGAGAGAGAGAGAGAGAGAGAGAGAGAGAGAGAGAGAGAGAGAGAGAGAGAGAGAGAGAGAGAACACGTAAGCAAATGAATGCGAGAGACAGAGAGAGACAAGAGGTTAAGTAAATGCATCGCATATCTATACTACGCGCTCGGAGGTTTCTTTTGCTCCCTCCCCCATGCATCATGTCTAAATATTCTCTCGCCCTTATAAGTTTCATTCAAGTCCGTTTGACTTATCGGTGTTCCTCCGCTCAGCAATACGTCATCCTTAACTCTTTTTGCGTAAGTTATGAAGAAATGAGTGATAGCCTCATGATTAGCTCTCATCTATCTTCCCTTCGCTCACTTATGTCTCTGGAGTGATGTGCCGCCGATAAATCTAAGGCGAGATATATTAATCAGCTAAGTGATAAAAAGAGAAGATAACTGATTTACCTCCCCCCCCCCTCCCACCTCTTGTTTCTTTTTTTTCACCGTACAGATGAGAGTCATCTATACGTTCTGAAATCTGATGACTAAATCCTGGGTTCATATCATTCTTCCTCAATGTCGCGACAGCCTTGCTAGAGAGGAGGATGACGTCTGAATTTAATTTGGATATTTAGGGAAAGAAAAACAGGAACACTTCCGTAAAACTCGGGAGATAAAAGCCATCAAACAATTTCCAATTAATGTCAAGGTTAAGTGAAATGAAGAATTGAAAAACACTGTAATTAAACATTTGCTTCAAGTCACATTTTGACCAATTAGACAATTTTTCATTTATATTCTTCCCTTTGTTGACATATTTAGCATTTGTAATACTTTTGTCCATCTCCTCTATCAACTTTTATTTACATAAAACAAAGGAAAGATATGATATAGATAGTAACACACAATGAATTCAAAGATCCAGAAAATAGTGGAAGATCTTAAATCCTGGGAAAGGATTTTTGTCTTTCTACAGCATACCTCACATTCGTGGTAAAGGAAATTCTCTTATCCTGTTACATCTTAGGATTTCTGTCTCCTCGTCGATATCTTTGTAAATATTGCTTAAACAAGCAAGGTCTTACGAATGAGCAAAGCCAACAGTTTATGTTTCAACGTCATAATACAATGAGACTTCTACCGAATAATTTAGGAATAACCAGAATATCTAACAACATCCATAGTTGTACCTTAAAGGATACCAAAGTGAGCAACTGATGTGCGCCACTTTAAGAGCACTAAAACTTTTGAAGTAAGCATACTCATATCGGGATATTTATCTCATCATTCAATTTCTATCTATCTATCTATTTAACTATATATATATATATATATATATGTATATATATATATATATATATATATATATATATATATATGTATGTATGTATCTATCTATCTATCTATCTATGTATGTATGTATGTATCTATCTATCTATCTATATATATGGCCGATCCCCCCGCTTATGTACCTCTGACTAGCAGCCAACGAGAACACACTGCGGCCGCATTTCATCGTCGCATGAAGCAGCCGGCATCGAGTTGGCCGGAGGCGAACCTTTACCAAAGATTGAAGGCTATAAATTCTCGCCTCCTCACTTTTATGTATTATCTTAGACCCGGAAGCCTGGCGTACCTCTCTGCCGCCCCCCCCCCCCCCTTACTTCCTGGCTGGCTCAGTCCCTCACTCTTCCTCTAGGGACCTTCCCTCCAGCCCACCTGCGAAAGTCTCAGGACTTCATCACCCGGGTTAGCGAAGTCACACCCACGGCCATGATGAGTCTGGATGATGTCCTTGCCTTCCTGCAGAGAAAACTCCTTCCCGAGTATATACATATGTGAGGTTTTCAACTTCCCCCCCCCCATCGCTGACCCCCCCCCTCTCCCCTTCCTTTCCCTTGTCCTCCTCTTCCCCTCGTATCCCCTCTTATTCGCCCTCTTCCTCTCTCTTTCGCTCTTACACTCCCGTCTACGTTCACGCTAATTTCTCACTCTTCTCTTCTTTCCTCCTTCTAGTTCTACCATCTACCTTGCTCCCTAGCCTATCCTGCCTCCCTCCTTTCCCTATCCTATTCCCAGTAATCCATAGGGGAGTCGAGCACAGTGGACCACTTCCCCGCGCCAGCCTCCTTATTTTTAC
>BOPN01006010.1:12500-15000 GCA_017312705.2 Penaeus japonicus | reverse complement strand
GCGTTGTTGGAGCGGGGGAAGGGTTAGTTACAGTGTTGGTAGCTAACTTCTCTGATAAGGCCCAGAAAGTGCCAGCTGGTGCCACGGTCATTAGGGGGAGGAACGAGCGAAAGAGAGAGGGGGAGTGGGAAAGAGAGCGAGAGTGAGATATAGATGATTATAAAAACAGATAGATGGATATTTGAATGGATAAATAGACAGAGATACAGATATATATTTATGAGTGTATATATATATGAATATATATAGATATGCATGTATATATAAATGTATATGTATGTTTGTATATGATAAATACATACATACATACATATATATATATATATATATGTATATATACACCTTTGTCTATGACAAGACACCTTCATTTCCCAAAACTCTATAGTGTATTCAATATGTATTGTCGTCACCTCCACTGGGTAAACGACGAGCGCATTCTATAATTACTTGTTATCTTCTTTATATCAAGTGGCTAGGGAGAATGGAGGTATTTGTGATAAACAGATATAATATAAATTGATATGACGCCTTATACTGTGTCTGGGACAGTTAGTAATACATAATCTATACAAATCTCGTTTGCACAAGTCGGAACTAGCACGACTTATTTCCGGGTTCACACCGTTACGAGTGCTCGGGACCACCCTTAAGTTACGAGGTGCTGTGACGTCACGCAGGGATGGTTAAAAGTTTTTAGCATGACCCTCGGAGCTCGCAGTTCGAGTTTAGACATGCGCGGCTTGGCTGCGCGGGCTTACGACGTCATTAGCTGTTTTGAGTATCCGGCCCCTGGGCTCTTGTGAGGAAGTGGAGCGTCCAGAAGAGTCGTCGGGGAGCGAGGAGTTCGTTGGTGTGAGGCTGTTGCCTGACTTCCTTGAGGATTTGGCGCACCGGAGCGCCGCTAACCTGATGGAGGCACAGACAGTGAAGATGCACCACACCCTGGCTCAGTTTGCAGATGTGTTTAGCAGGGGTGACTTGGACCAGGGCTGTACAGGATTGGTGAAGTATTTGCACCAGCTAAGCGAGAGGAGATGCAGCGCACTGTCAGTGAGCTGGCAGCGCAGGGGTGATTGAACGGTCAGACAGTCCATGATCACAACGATAGTCCTGGTGAAGAAAAAGGACGGTACACAGTGCTTCTGTGTGGACTACCAGGCGCTGAATGACATGACTGTCAAGGAATCATACCCCATGCCGAGAATTGATGACACACTCGATGCATTGGTGGGGGCCAGTAGGTTATCCACACACGACCTGAAGTCAGGTTATCACCAGGTGAAGATGGCGGAAGAGGACAAGCCAAAGACTGCCTTTTCCTTCGGGCAGGGCCTATGATAATTCAACGTCATGCCCTTTGGTTTCTGCAATGCTCCTGATTGTTTCGAGCATCTGATGGAGAGGATGGCCTGCAGTGGAAGACGGCGCTTGTCTACATTGATGACGTCGTCATCTTCGGGAGCATCTTTGAGGAGGAGCTGGAGTGGCTAGAGGAGGTACTACAGCGGTGAGGAAGGCCTGCCTCAAACTCAGCCCCAAGAAATGCTCGATGTTCCAGCATGAGGTGCCATTACTGGGGCATGTCGGCAGTCAAGATGGTGTGCGCACCGACTCACAGAAGGTGGCGGTGGTGGAGAAGTGGCCGTCTCCCACCAATGTGGCAGAAGTTAGGAGCTACCTGGGCCTGTGCACGTACTACCACCGCTTTGTACAAGACTTCGCCAGCATAGTGGCTCCTCTCCACCAACTTACACGAAAAGGGGAGTGCTTCCAGTGGGACGCGGCGTGTCAGTCGGCATTTGACAACCTGAAGAAGGCCTTGGTGGAAGCACCGATCTTGCCCTATCCAGACCCGAAGCTCCCTTACCTGTTGGACGCTGACGCCAGTGTGGAAGGCATCGGGGCAGTTTTGTCACAGGTAAAGGACGGGAAGGAGTATGTCGTGGCCTACTACAGTGCCAAGTTCAGCAGTCCTGAACGCAACTATTGTGTGACAAGGAAAGAGTTGCTGGCGGTGGTCAAGAGTCTCGAGCACTTTCACCCGTACCTCTACGGTGCCGAGTTCACTATCCGGACCGACCATGCTGCCCTACAGTGGTTGAAATCGCTGAAGGTAGCAGAGGGTCAGCTGGCAAGGTGGTTAGGGCGCCTTGAGCAGTACAACTACCACATCATCCACCGCCCATGTCACGTCCACTGCAACGCTGACAGCCTGAGTCGACGCCCGTTTGAGGCTAGTTGCTCACACTATGTCCAGAAGGACTCTGATCTTGTGTGTGTCTGTCTGCAGGTGCTGGAATGCGCCACTAAAGGGAATGATGAGTGGCGTAAGGCACAACGTGAGGACTCTGACCTTGCTCCCATTGTCCAGTGGCTTGAGGCTCTCAGTGGACGCCCCAGTTGGTAGGTTGTGGCTGTGAAGAGCCCCACCACCAAGTGTCTAGTGGACCAGTGGGAAACATTACGAGTGGATCAAGGCGGTGTGTTAGAGAAGCACCGG
>BOPN01006010.1:0-7500 GCA_017312705.2 Penaeus japonicus | reverse complement strand
GAGTGCCTTCGGTACACATAGCAATATATTACGAGGTCGTCTGCCACTATGTCTAAAGAAAAAGATTTTTGACCAATGTGTCCTCATCATAAAATATGGTTCAGAAATATGGACTACGACCTAGGCACTCAAGAGGAAATTAGTATTCAAATTCAAATTCAAAAACTTTATTCCATAAATTACAATGGTTATTCTTAATACATATATAATTTGTTGCAAAAATAATTAGTATACAATACATCTGTTTGATACGATGTCACAACTGACTATTTAGAAAATTTTAATTTTGTTTTGAATTTATTAAAGTTAGTGATGTCTTCAACATTATGAGGTAGTAGGTTCTAGGTAAGGGGTCCACGTATTAGCATTTGTTGTGTCCCTATTTCTGTGTGTGATCTCTTGACATAAAGAGAATTTACTTGTCGTGGTCGAACACCTGTGTTCCCTACAGTTTGTAAGGGCAGGATCCATTGTGGCTAATTTCCATGAATGATTTTATGAATGAAAACACATGTATCATAACTGCATTTGGCTTGAATTTTTAACCATTTTAGTTGAATAATATTCGGGTTGATGTGATCGAACTTACTAACATTACCTAATGAAACTCTTGCAGCAAAGTTTTGTAGTCTTTGTGCTTTCTGCATTAGGGTTTTGTTAGTAGAGCCCCAAACATTTAAGCAATAATTAATGATGCTCAGAGCTAGTGTTTGTACAACCGTGATTCTTGTTTCTGTAGGGATTTGATTTTTTATATGATTAAGATATATTAAAGTTCCCATTACCTTCCTATGTATGTTATCAACATGGGATTCAAACGTCATATATCTGTCGAAGTGTACTCCTAGATTTTTTACTGAAGTGCTTGGTTTAATTTGGCAGCCCTCGAAATCTATGGTTGTGTCTATGGGAATTTTAGCTAAATTTTGCCGACTACCTATGAAGATACATTGCGTTTTTTGTGGATTTATTTTAAGGCCATTGATGTCAAAATATCGTTTTGCTTGAACAAGAGTGTCTTGAGTGTTTGTTATCAATGCATCTAAGTTGTTCACTGAGTCACTATGGAGAAATTGAGAATCATCGGCGTATTGTATCAGATGGCAGTTATGGACTATGGTTGATAAATCATTAATGAACGAAACATGTTGATTGGCCTAATATAGATCCTTGTGGAACACCGAAATAAACTGGTTGTTGCATGATATATGGTCTTTAATCTTTACCGATTGGGTTCTTGTATTTAGATAGCTGTCAAACCAATGGGTATCGATTCTATGGTTTCTTAATTTGTTATGAAGAATTTTGTGGTTGACACTGTCGAAAGCTTTAGAAAGATCGCACAAAGTGAGCAAATTTACCTTATTGTTGTCCATGTTATTATAAATTTGGTCAGTAATCTGTAACACCGCTATTTCAGTGGATAACTTATTTCTAAAACCATGTTGAGTTTTAGATAATAAGTTATTGGTCTCCAGGAAATTCATCAATTGATTTGCTACTGCTTTTTCAAGAACCTTAGTACTGGGAGTATTGTGAAAGGGCGGTAATTATTCTTGTCGTCTATATCCCCAGACTTGAAAATTGGTGTTACAATTCCATGTTTGTAAAGTGACGGAAAAACACCAGTAACCAGAGAGGTGTTAATTATGATCGTTATATAAAATGCGATTACAGGTAGACTATCCTTAATGAAGCGCAAAGCAATACTGTCTGCTCCCACCGCATTTGTTTCGCGAAGTTGTTTTATTATTAGGATAATAGTTTCTACATCTACTGGTTGTAGGCTGAAAACATCAGTTATGAGCCTTGCCTGATCTGTGTTTTGATGTAATGTGGAGGCAATTGTTTGTTCATAAGTTAGTTTTCCCAATTGTGCGAAGAAGTTATTAAGATGGTCAGGGTTATGTGTAGAATTTGTGTAATTATCTGTGTGTTGTTTGTTAGGCACTAATGTTTTAACAGTTTTCCATGCTTTACTAGAATTGTTTTTTATGTTCAGCGAATTTATTTCTGAAATAATTAGTCTTTGCCGATTGAATTAATGACTTAACATTTTTCTTTTTTATTTTATAAATTGCCTGAAGGTCGGGCTCAAATCTTTTTCCTTTGAGCGCTTGTTGGGAATTATTCCTATCGGCAATGGCTCTCTTGATATCGTCATTTATCCATGGAGCAGGGGGACGTCTGACGATTCTTGTCACATAGGGAGCAGAGGCATCTATGCTACTTTTTATCACTTCCGTAAGGATGGTTACCTGGGTATCTACATTGTCTGTTGATAAAATATCTAATAGAGTTGGTTCTTTAGATAAGATTAGCTCGCATAATGACTGAGGGTCATAGTGATTGGTCAAGAAAAGTTTTTGTAACCGGTGGTCGCTTTGGTTTCTTTATATTCAACGTCATCGTAATAAGTTCATGATCAGCCACATGACATGGAATGACGTCTGTATGGAGAATGATATCTAATCTATTCGTTATTATTACATCTAATATAGACGAGTTGTTTTCTGTGATCCTTGTAGGTTTATTGATCACTTGTTCTAGTTTATTTTTTCTTGATTAACTTAGCTAACTTAGCATTTGGTTTACTTAAAGCATCATTTAAGTCACTTGAGATAAACAGTGATTTATTTTTTAAGGACATTTCTCTAAAAATCTTTTCAAGATATTCAAAAGATTCAGATTTTACATGAGGATGCCTATAGATGAAGGAAGGAAGCATGTTGCTTGTACGGTAAATCCAAATATCTTCTACGGCAGTATTATTAACTGTTGTAGTTGATATCCTATTTGACTTAAGGGTATTCAAATGATGCATACTCCACCTCCTGCCCTGCATCACATCGATAACTTATAATTTGGAATGTTGATAAAGTTACTTATCATTTCCTGGTGGAGCCATGTTTCACTAACACAGAGTATGTCCACATTTCTTTCCTTTACTAACAAAACAATTTCTTCAAGGTGACCGAGGAGAGATTGTGCATTGATATGTTCTATTCTTAAGATGTTCTGTGACCTAATCACTGCATGGTATACTCACGGTTTTGCGCGGTCAAATACTCTGATCGTTTCTGTTAAATCATCATTTAAGTCACCTAAGATAAAAAGTGATTTCTTTTTTAAGGACATTTCTCTGAAAACCTTTTCAAGATATTCAAAAGATTCAGATTTTGCATGGGGATGCCTATAGACGGCGCCAATAATGAAGGAGGGAAGCATGTATCTTTGTACGGTAACCCAGATATCTACTACAGCATTATTATTAACTGTTGTAGTTGATATCAGCTGGTGACATAGAGATAGATTGTATCGGGACGATCGGCTCCCTTCAGCGGCTTAGGTGTTTGGCGTTCCTCTCTTGCTTTTCGTTTCTGTTTTCTTGAGAGCACAGTGCTATATCCCTCTTCATCGACAGTTTGGATTCTTGCGTAGTTTTTGTGATCTTTGCATAATTATTGATGACCACTGGTGGCACTACTGGAGCAGGGGGGGGGGGCAGTAGGAAGGGCAGAGGCACCCTGCATCTGCTGCTGAGCCGTGTCTTCCCAGTGGCGGTTGGGGTCGAGTTGTTTGTTTCTTTTGCTTTGCTTTTTCCTAGAGCTTCGTTTAGGTGTAACCTGTGTTGAAGCTTCAGCGCTGGCATTGTCTACCTTGTTGGTTTTTGGTTTTCCTGTGGGCGAGCGCTTGGGTGACGCAGGTTTGGGAGAAGCCGGTGTAGTTGTGGGGGCGGAGGACTCCTGGCTGGGTGCACTGGCGAAGGGGCGCGAGGATGGCTCAGCATAGTTGGAGGCTGCTGAGTCGGCAAGGGCGCGGGGCAGCTGGCTGGCCGCGGGCGGGGAGTGAGGGGAAGGCAACGGGAGGGGAGGATGGGTACAGGCGTAGGGGGCGAAGAGGTGGGGATGTTTGTGTTTGACTTACTTGGGGTGGAGGGCGTTATGATAGGGGGAGGAGATGCAAAAGGGAAAGTTTGATAGGTGCTCTCATCGTGGGTGGGGAATGGGAGATTGGATGGGATTGGTTGAGGGGTGAGGGATGCATCCTCGGCGAGTTCACGCTGGTGATGACACATTGCACCTTGCCCCATAATTGTCTTGATGGCCAACTGCTGTTCTGAGAACATTCCGATCAGCAGGTCTATTTTGTTTTCCATCATATTATGATCTGTGTGAGATGGCTCATGATGGGTCTGTGTTCCTTGGTCTTTACACTTATGAAAGAATTTCACAAAAGAAGTGGAAATACCTGATTTTTTAGGAGGTGGCGACCAGTCTGGGGGGGGGGGGAGGGGGGGCTGTCCGTTGTTGTTGCAAATGTTATGTTTTCATTTTTGAGGCACTGATCAATCATGGTGTTTACGATGATGTTTGTCATCCTTTTAAAATCCCGAGTCGTGTTCCTGGGTTTTCTACCGTCGGATAGACTGATAACAATGTCATGGGCTTGTTCAATTTCATCCGGTCGATATAGTTTCCTAATCTGTTCACAGATGACCAACCTTGCCCATGACCTTTTTGTTGCAATAAAGCACAGAATTGTGTTTAGCACTATTATGACACTGCCGGCTTGATGCACTGCTTTTCTGTTTACATCTTCATAAAGAATTTTACTTTTAATGTTTTCACTGTTGAGACTGTTAGGGTTGCTTTGGGTGCTAGGGTGCCCCTTACCCTGGGCCAGGGAGCAGCCTTGGCCCTGGCTGCCGTGGAGGTGCTCATTCTCCTGGGCGAGGAGGCAGCTTTGATCCATGCTGCCTGGGGGCCCATCTCCTAGGGCTGAGGTCCTGGTACCCTGGGAAGGGGGCATATTACCCTGGGCCAAGGGTCCCCTTTCACTCTGGGGATAAGAGCTCGTGCTAGCTGCCCGAGGAAGCACCAGGGAGGCCCCCTGGTTGGCCCCCTCAAACCCGGGGGGAGGGGTCAGAGTTCCCTCTGACACCGCGGGACCATGAGAAGGCATGGTTTGCTGAGTTGTAATGCTGCAACAGACAGGAGGCAAAAACGCGTCCGATCACCACGGCGACTAGACTCAGAGAGTAAGTGCTCAAAGAGGAATGGAAAGGCTTATGCAAGGAGTTAACTTCAGAGACAAGAAAAGAGCCACATGGATCAGGCAACAAACAAGAGTAGAGGATATACTCAAGAACATTAAGAAGAAAAAGTGGCAGTGGGCTGGACATATATATCGGAGACAGGACAACAGGTGAACAAAGAAAACAACAGAATGGGAAATACACAACACAATGATACCAAGGGCGAGACCAATGACTAGATGGCGGGATGAAATAGCGAATTTCGCAGGAATAAACTGGAATCAGAGGACACAAGACAGGAATGACTGGAAAAGATTGAGAGAGGCATTCCGTCCTGCATTGGAATGATATAGGCTGATGATGATATATATATGTATGATGTATATATTTATATATTTATATGTATATGTATATATGTATATATACATATGTATATATATATATGTATATATATATATATATATATATATATATATATATATATATGTTTATACATATATATATATATATATGTATGTATATAAATAATATATATATATATATATATATATATATATATATATATATATATATATATATATATATATATATGTATATATACGTATATATACATATACATATATATATGTATATATATATATATATATACAAATACATACATATGTATATATATATATATCTATATATATATATATCTATCTATATATATATATATATATATATATATATATATATATATATATATATATATATATATATATATATATACATATATATAAACATACATATATATATAAATATATATATATATATATATATATATATATATATATATATATATATATATATATATATATGTATATTATATATGTATCTATGTACATATATATAAACATATATATACATATATGGATATATATATACATACATGTATATGTATATATATATATATATATATATATATATATATATATATATATATATATGTATGTATATACATGTATGTATATGCATACGTACACACACACACACACACACACACATATATATATATATATATATATATATATATATATATATATATATATAAATGTACATATATATATATACATATAGATAAATGCATTTTTATTCATATATATCACTACGAAAACATACTTATTATGCATATGACTGTTGTACATTATCCCTTTTTTCCGCGAGTATTGACAGAAATCTTAGAATCCTGACAAACACAACGAACCTAATATTGTATTAAGACGTGGTTGACGTTAACAAGTAACGGTAACTCTGAAATGGGCATGTAGCCTGATGCTAATGCCATATAGTCTAATCGATATAGGATCACTGTTCAGTGCTACTCACACGTGAAAAGGAAATTCGACTTATGTGGAGGGTAAACCGTCATTTATTCTAGTGTGCGAGAGACTCTTCCCTCCGAGAAACCACGAACAAAGAGAAGCCGCGCCCCATGATCAGCAGAGTCTCGTGAAGTATAAAGGGTTCGTCCCTTCCCCTTGCTCGAGTTTTATGCGGTCGTAATTAGATCGCTGTGGCACACGCCTAATGCAGTGAAGGCAATGCTAAGACGATACCCTCTCATTCTCTCATTCTCTCATTCTCTCATTCTCCTTTCACTGAGTATTACTTGGTAGATGGTACTGTTATATAACTGAAGCTGATTATCCTGCTTACAATTGCTGTAGGATGTTGATTGTTCATTTCCCTTCAAATGTATCGGCTTCTGACATTTTTTTTTTGCTTGTCTCCCTTCACATCCGTGTATCCACATGGCCTCAGACAGTCTATGCCACTTAACCCGCTCACTCACTCTCACTAATATTTCCACTCCGTAATTCTGATTCCTTAATTGGAGTCCTTGAAGTTTGTAGAACAAGTGATGCCATTTGAGGTTCAACATTTTTTCTTTATCTTTGTAAAAAGAGAGAGAAAAAAAGACGAAGTAACAAGGAAAATATGTACAACAAGAGTTCATTTTGAAAATGTATGTCCCCACTCGGGAGGTTCCCCTTAGTCTCTTTTTTATCAGAACGACGAGTATTACATACAGCAGACAAGGAGTGCGATGCAAGAAGCTTTGTCTCCTCTGTTTTACATATAGTGTGAGAGATCTATAAGGGACTTGAAACAAATATGAATGGATGAATAATCATAGTAATAAAAATAAGCCCCGTCCTCTACTCTAGCAACCAGACCTTTCTCCTTCCTTTATTGCTTTCTGAAACTTTTTTTTTTTTTTTTTTTCTCTCTCTCTTTTTTTTCTTCTTCTTCCCTCTTGCATCCAATGTCCTCGCCTCCTTCCTTTTCAGATTCTCCTTTCCTCAGGCCACTTCGCTCCCACTCACCTCTACAGTACTCGTAGCCTGGACACCACCACTCCAAACGTCCTTTCGGGCCCTTACTAGGTGTATACACACAAACAAGCACACAGGCATATATAT
>BOPN01006009.1:70000-80000 GCA_017312705.2 Penaeus japonicus | reverse complement strand
GGCTCAAGTCCAAATCTCCAAGGCTACAGCACGAATCTTTCTCCCGAAAGACATAGAATCACAAACGTAGGATTAAACGTTTCTCACTCCCTGGTTTTAGTATCCCTCACTTCCCCTCGCACCCTATCCCTTTCATCCTCTGAATTCAGCTGATGACCCTGTCGCTAAGGACGCCATTGAGAAGGCCAGAATGCTCGTGTGAAGGTCCTACTCTCATGAGCAAGAAGGATGAAACAAACTCCTAAAAGCATGGAGACCAAGAGAATCTAGAAAAGGCTGTAGTACACCCAAGGACAGTATGAAGAGCGACAGACGCCCCTGAATAAGAAATAAGTTGCTTGCAGGGAACGAAGGAAAGGCGGGGGTGGGGATGGGGGTGGGGGTAAAGGACCCAAGGGGAAGGGGCGTCACCCACACACTTTCGTCTCTCGAGGGGGATATCAACATTCAGGTCAGTCGCTTGATCACTGACGTTATATAAATATCCCGATCGCTGATCTCCAGAGAGATGGCGGAGAGATGCAAGAGGGAAGCAGGAGGATGGCGAAAGGGAGAAAGAAAGAAAGGAAGAAAAAGAGTGATGATCAAAGGGGAGAATCGTGAGAAGGGAGGAGGCGAGGAGGATGGAAGAGCAGCAGAGATTCAAGGAGGAGGAGGTTGTTTATAACGATATAGGGTATTGAGTAAGGATGACAAACCAGGAGGTAGGATTAAAATGACTCGAAGAATGATCGAAACGGAGATTGGGAAGCAAGTACACAGAGAGACACGAAAATGAAAATAAAACGAAAAATCATGAATTTGAAAAGAAGAAGGCGTCGGAAAAGGTATATAAAAGAGAGGAAGTGAAGGAGGAAGGAGCAGACAGGTCGAAAGATTAAGGGAATGACGGAGACGGATGAGGATGTTCGAGAATTCAGGATTATGGATAAAGGAAGAAGGAGGGGGATGAGGAGGAGGGAGGGGAAGGTCTAAGAAGAGGAGGCAAGATGGCTTCAAGATTATATTACAAGCAGTTCGGACGTTGAGAAGTGGGGAAGAAGAAAGATGGAAATGCGTAAGGAAAAGTACGGAAGAGAGGAGGAACATTAAGGATGGAAGTAGACGAATGAGACTTGGTGAGGGAGATATGAGAGAGAGAGAGAGAGAGAGAGAGAGAGAGAGAGAGAGAGAGAGCTAGAGAGAGAGAGAGAGAGAGAGAGAGAGAGAGGGAGAGAGAGAGAGAGAGAGAGAGAGAGAGAGAGAGAGAGAGAGAGAGAGAGAGAGAGAGAGAGAGAGAGAGAGAGAGAGAGAGAGAGAGAGGGAGAGAGAGAGAGAGAGAGAGAGAGAGAGAGAGAGAGAGCTAGAGAGAGAGAGGGAGAGAGAGAGAGAGAGAGAGAGAGAGAGAGAGAGAGAGAGAGAGAGAGAGCTAGAGAGAGAGAGGGAGAGAGAGAGAGAGAGAGAGAGAGAGAGAGAGAGAGAGAGAGAGAGAGAGAGAGAGAGAGAGAGAGAGAGAGAGAGAGAGAGAGAGCGAGAGAGAGAGAGAGAGAGAGAGAGAGAGAGAGAGAGAGAGAGAGCGAGAGAGCTAGAGAGAGAGAGAGAGAGAGAGAGAGAGAGAGAGAGAGAGAGAGAGAGAGAGAGAGAGAGAGAGAGAGAGAGAGAGAGCGAGAGCGAGAGAGAGAGAGAGAGAGAGAGAGAGAGCGAGAGAGAGAGAGAGAGAGAGAGAGAGAGAGAGAGAGAGAGAGAGAGAGAGAGCGAGAGAGAGAGAGAGAGAGAGCGAGAGAGAGAGAGAGAGAGAGAGCGAGAGCGAGAGAGAGAGAGAGAGAGAGAGAGAGAGAGAGAGAGAGAGAGAGAGAGAGAGAGAGAGAGAGAGAGAGAGAGAGAGAGCGAGAGAAAGAGGTCTTTGAAAGAAGCGCATTAGGGGGAAACAAATGAATGAGGAGAATGAGGGGAATGCGTGAGAGAGACCGACGAGGAAGATAGACGATGCGGTTGACTGTGAAGAAGCGAGAGAAATGCGCCAGGAAGGAAATTAAGTGACATGGCGAGAGATACAGATGAGCGCGAGGCAGAAGATCTAGCTGCAGAGGGCAGATAAATGAGGCGGTCAAAGGAAGAGGAGAGAGAGAAGAAAGGTCAAGCTTCGAGAGGAAAATTACATAAAAGAAAGGAAAGGAAGACTGAGGATGACAAAAAGGTATATGTTTTTGGGTACATATAAAAGCTTCAAGATGGAAGTCTTACAAATGAAGGGAAAAGAAAACTGAGGTTATATATATATATATATGTGTGTGTGTATGTGTAAGGAAATATACGCCCATACATACATAAATACGTACATACACACACACACATACACACACACACATATACAGGTCATATCTTTACATCCTTTGCTCTGCCAAAACTCATATCCATTATCATCATCATCCTGTTTTTTACTTTTTTACTGTTTTTTTCTTCCGTCTTTCTGAACAATGCCTGACATAGTGTTGCTCGCAACTTGACCTTGGCCTCACAGTCAGGATGGAGATGCCTCAAGATATCTTGGTTATTCAACAACAAGACGAACAGAGAGAAACAGAAAGGTCAACCAACAATTTATTATTATTATTATTTTGTCGTAAAATCGGATACGTGAGCATCCCGCTAGACAATGTCATTCTCACTGATTAAGAAGGCAAAATAAAATTATTCATTACCATGGCAAACTTTCTCATTCTCACTGATTAAGGGGAGCAGGAGAAAATTATTCATTACTCTGTCCGACTTTATCTAACTAATTAACCATGTCGGATTTTCTCATTCTCACTAATTAAGAAGGCAAAAAGCAAGTAATATCAGCCAATAAAGAAACGAAAGAAACGAGTGAAAAATCATCAAATCAAAAAAATCAGGAACATGGTGTGTGTAGGATGTGAAAGGGAGAACGAGGATGAGGAAGAACAGGATGATGAAGGTTGACGATGATGAATATTGTCGGTAGGAAGGAATAATCGTGGGATGATGTTGCATTCTGATCTTATATTTGTGTGTCGGATTCTTTAATAATTGTTAGATACAGTATCAGGATAGAAGAGACCACACCCATGCACGCAAACAGTCGAATAAACAGAGCAAAAAGACAGAAGAAAGAAGAGGAATCCAAAGAGACTGAAAACATAAACACGAGAATCGAAAAAGGCTACACGAGCAGTCCCCAGCGAGCATGTCACATTCAACCACTTCATGGACCTGACGGTATCATTACAGGAGTCTGGAGCCAGCAAGGCCGTCTGTCAGGGAGAATGAAGTAAAATTCCTCCTACACAACTCCAGGGAAATGTGTGCCCCGCCCTCCCTCGGCCGCCACGGTGCGCCATAGAACGATACTTTTCCATAATGGCCCATTATTTTTCCAAACCCTGGAGCTGCCACACTAGTCGCCTCATATTCCTTCTTGACCAGCAGAAACGTTGTGCAACTTTACATGTATGTATGTATATGTACGTGTGTGTGTGTGTGTGTGTGTGTGTGTGTGTGTGTGTGTGTGTGTGTGTGTGTGTGTGTGTGTGTGTGTGTGTGTGTGTGTGTGTGTGTGTGTATGCACGCACACACAACTATTCATACATGGAACGAGGGCAAGGCAAAGAGGGGTAAAAGGGGAACGAGAGAGACGGGATAGGAGTTCACTGAACAATCCCATTCTCCCCGACTGAAAAGGGAAAACGCGCCCCGATGACGGACAGCCTTGGATTGCCGGCTGAAGCGATGAGGGCAAAGGGTAATATAATGCAAGCAATATACGGGGCAATAACACTAGGTCATTATCGACTCTCACGTGCACGCACTTGATAAATGGATTGCACTGGATTACGAGCCGGGGATATGGGAGACAGCAGAGAGACCGGGTCGCTCACTGCTGTGTGGATGTGGCACTTGGTAATGAGAAAAGAGGGGGGGAAAGGATGAGGGTAAGGGTGAGGGTGAGGGTGAGGGTGAGGGTGAGGGTAAGGGTGAGGGTGAGGGTGAGGGTGAGGGTAAGGGTGAGGGTGAGGGAGAGCGAGAGGGATGGATGGAGGAAGAGAGCGAGGGAGGGAGGAAGGGAGGAAGGGAGGAAGGGAGGGAGGAAGAAGGGAAGGAGGGAGGGAGGGAGGGAGAGAGAATGTCAGCGTTGTAATGAGGAAAACGTTTTTCTCGGTTTTTGTGTCCACTTCCTTCCTTCCCTTTTTACCAGGAAACGGCGGAGAAGCTGTGAGAGCAGGAAGTAAGCAGAATCATCAGGAGAAAGACACAGGAAACAGTAGGGGGAAAATAAGAGGACAGTAAAGCAGAGAAAACAGCAGGAAACTGGGCCAGTAGGGAAATAAAGAAAGGGGAGGGAGGGGGGGGCTTCAGCAGATCCCCTAAAGAAGAAGACGAAATAAAAGCGGAAGCAAACGCAGCATCCCAGACCCAACCGAAACCAGCGAACCGGCTACCGCGGGAGACGACATGGCGCCGGAGCATGTACCCACAGCCTCCGTCTGCCTCCCGCAGTTGTCGCCGCCGCCGCCGCCGCCGCCTCTGCCGCCTCTGCCCACTGCCGCCGTCTGCTCCTGACAACCGCCGGTGACTCTGCGTAGGCGATTCAACCCGAGTCTGATGACGGTCAGTTTTTAACGACGTAATTACGGCGATGCTGAGTCAGTGTCGACGACTTTATGGCTGGGCGGGTTGTCCAAGGGCGAGCTTGGTCCGGGCGGCGTACTGATTTTGATGGGCTTCGGATAATAAAAGTGAGAGGGAGAGGAGGAAGGAGAGGGAGGAAGGAGAGGGAGAGGAGGAAGGAGAGAGAGAGAGAGAGAGAGGAGGCGGTGAGGGATAGCTAAAAGGAATGGCGGAAGGAGAAGGGGGAACGAGGAGACAGAGAGTGGAATGGAAGGAGAGGGAAAAGAAAAGGAGAGAAGGTGGAAGTGAGGAAATGAGTAAAAATGGCAAGGAGGAGGGAAAAGGGGAAATAGATAGGTAATCAAAAAAAAAAAAAAAAAAAAAAAAAAAAAAAAAAAAAAAAAACAAAAAAAAAAAAAAAAAAAAAAAAAAAAAAAAAAAAAAAAAAAAGAGAAAAAGAGAAAGAGAGAGAGAGAGAGAGAGAGAGAGAGAGAGAGAGAGAGAGAGAGAGAGAGAGAGAGAGAGAGAGATAGCAAGGGAGACGAAGACCGGGCGCCAGATAATGAGGATGTAAGACGGCGGACGGTAATGGGCGCTTCAGAGTTTGAACAGCTGTAAAACGTTCTCTGGGAAAGTGATACGAGTTGAGAAAACTTAAGACGTGCCTCTGGACGTAAATTGTGACCGAAAGAAGGAAAAAGGAAGGAAAGAAAGATGGAAAAAGGGAAGGAATTAAAGAAGGAAAAAAGAAAAGAAAGCAAGAAAGAGGGAAAGGAAGAGAAGGAGAAGGTTTAAATAGTGATGGAAGAGCATGGTGTTTGTGTGTGTGTATGTATGTATGTATGTATGTATGTATGTATGTAGGTATGTATGTATGGATGTGTGTATATATATATATATATATATATATATATATATATATATATATATATATATATATATATATATATATATATATATATATATATATGTGTGTGTGTGTGTGTGTGTGTGTGTGTGTGTGTGTGTGTGTGTGTGTGTGTTTTAGTGTGTTAGTGTGTTTGTGTGTTATTGTGTTTGTGTGTGTGTGTGTGTTAGTGTGTTAGTGTGTTAGTGTGTGTGTGTGTGTGTGTGTGTGTGTGTGTGTGTGTGTGTGTGTGTGTGTGTGTGTGTGTGTGTGTGTGTGTGTGTGTGTGTGTGTGTGTGTGTGTGTGTGTGTGTGCATATCCAAAGAAAATGAAGCAAACTAAAAGGGTTAGATTACTGTGGAAGGGTAATGTATACTTGTCTATATGTAAAAACAAATGACATTCACACGAACCGAGATAAGTAACAAGAGGGAAATGACTTACATGCAAGATAATTTGCATCGAGTACTATAAACATTTTTCTCTCATTATTCTTTGTTTTCTCTCGTTTTAAGTAAACATGGTTGATGCATCGTTGAGGTACTGAATGTCTGTAATGGCCAAATGTTATCATCTACTCATTTTCTATGTAATTTTAATGTTATTTTGATAGTGCAAAGTTGTATTTTTCTTCCTCCTTCTAATCCATATTAATTGGTTCAAAAATACAAAAGCCATCAATTCCAATCGATAAAATGCATGGAAGAGTCAATGCATTTCCGATATTCGAGAAAAAAAATATCAATAATAATAAAGAAAGCTATAGAGCGCGTGTCTGATAACAATGCATAATGAGCAGAATATAATAACTATAGTAATAAAGAAAGAAGGGGAAAAAATCCAGGACGCAAAAATAAGAACAGCCTCATCAGGGCATAGTAATCCTTTAAAACAAAATAGTAATAGCCAAACATCAATTAGGCTAATGGCAAGCTCATTAAAAAATAGCGATTGGACTTTGCCAGCAACGGTGCTAATGGATATCCGCTATTACGCCGTCAAAGCAGTCTGATTAGCTGCTCACAAGACGTTTAAAGGCGTCACCTCCACGACACGTTCTGATTGGTGTGCGGAGAGGCCGGGGACGCTGGATGCCGACGCAGGAAGGGAGTTTCTTGCGACGCCTGTGCTGTTTCCGTTGAGGCGGAGGAAAAGGGAGGGAGAGAGGGAGGGAGGGAGGGAGGAAGGGAGGAAGGGAGAGAGGGAGGGAGGAAGGGAGCGAGATGGAGAGAGAGAGAGAGAGAGAGAGAGAGAGAGAGAGAGAGAGAGAGAGAGAGAGAGAGAGAGAGAGAGAGAGAGAGAGAGAGAGAGAGAGAGAGAAAGTGAGAAAGAAAAAGAGAGAGTGAGAAAGAAAAAGACAGAAAGAGAGAAAGAAAAAAGAGCGAGAGGCGCTAACGTCAATAGCTAGGGTGAATAATGACACCTCATGACTGCGAAACTGAAATGATGGCACGATCATACAATGCATATCAATCAGCTGGTACGTTTCACCCTCTCAAGAATGTTAAGTGGTGATACTTGAGGTGATGACTATGGTGGTTTGAAGCTGCTGACGCTAAAAGTGACGATGAAACTGAGCATGATGAATAGCAAAGGTAATGTTATTGACATATTCAATGAAAATAACAAACTTAAGAAATGTATCTATTATATAAACACACTAACGAGCTTCAGAATGCAATATAAAATTTGAGATGACTTTCAGAACATCTACTTTATCATGGAACACAGGCTCTCCGCTCGACAGTAATTGCTTTTATTATGAATAAGACTTATTGCTGTTGGGTTTGCTTTGACTGGCTAATTGACTGCCATTACAGTGTTTCACGCTAATGATTCCTCTGTGGGAAATGACGGTTGTATAGTGATACATGTTTTAGAGTATTTGTTATTTCCAACTTTGGAAAACAACAATTACTCAACTCCCTCCCTCGCTCTCGCCCCCCTCTCTCTTTCTTTCTTTTCTCTCTCTCTCTCTCTTTCTTCTCTCTCTCTCTCTCTCTCTCTCTCTCTCTCTCTCTCTCTCCCTCTCTCTCTCTCTCTCTCTCTCTCTCTCTCTCTCTCTCTCTCTCTCCCCTTCTTCTTCTTCTTCTTCTTCTTCTTCTTCTTCTTCTTCTTCTTCTTCTTCTTCTTCTTCTTCTTCTTCTTCTCTCTCCCTCTCCCCTTTCTCCCCTCCCCCCTCTCCCTCTTTCCACTTTTTAAAATATTTCTTATTCCTTCTTCTCTTCCCTTTCTTTCTCCTCCTCCATCTCACTCTGTACGCATCAGTTTATGTGCGCACATGTGTCAATATGTGTGCGTGTGCGCATTCATTTTTTGCGCGTGGAATAAGAGTATGCGTGTGGGCATCTTATAACTCACAAAATAACCAGACAGCTATAAATAACCACTTTAAGAGTCATCTTATTCGCTGTTGTAATCGCATCTTCCCATTAAATGCTCCCCGCCTTCACCCGGGGATGCTGTCCTCTCCTGCTCTTCTACTCTCCTACTCTCCCACTCACTCACTCACTCTGTCTCTCTTTGTTTATCTATGTCTCTGTCTATGTCTATGTCCATGTCTATGTCTATGTCTATGTCTCTCTCTCTCTCTCTTTCTTTCTCTTAACAAGCCCCCCCCCCCCATACCCTTTCCTCCACTTCCTTCCCTCCAGAATCCTCTCGACCGCTCCTTCCCCATACCTTGATGGCCCTCCACCCCCCTCCCCTCCCTCTCACCCCCTTCATCAACCGCTCTCCCCGCAGCTTCCCGGTCGCTCACTCTCCATCATCATCTCTGCGGGCCCTCATCTCTTCACCAACACTCATCAAACCGACCTGTGTGGGAAGCGACCCTCTCCCCCCTCCCCCTCCCCCCCTCTTGTATCCATGTCATCATCCCCCTCCCCGTTTCCTTACCCCCTATTTCAAGCCTTCCCTCGTCCTACTTCCTTTCGTTTCTTATTCTGCTACCTTCGTCCTTTGCTTTGCCTCCCATTCTCTTCGATTTCCTTTCCTTTCCTTTCCTTTCTTTTCCTCCCCTTCCCTTTTCTGCCTGCCTGCCTCCCTTCCCTTCCCTTCCCTTCCCTTCCTTTCCCTTGCCTAGCCTTTCCCTTCTCTTCCCTTGTAGCCTTTCCACTCCCCCTTCCCTCTTCCCCTAAGCTCCCTCTTCACTCATTACGATACTTCTCTTTCTTCTCCCTTTGACTCTTCACTCTACTTCTCTGTGTTTTTTCTGTTTTCTCTTTCAGTTATTAATCCCCTTCCCCCTCTAATCCATCTATTTCTTCTCTTATGCTTCTAACTGTCTGTCTACCTGCCTGCTCCTTCTCTCTCTCTCTCTCTCTCTCTCTCTCTCTCTCTCTCTCTCTCTCTCTCTCTCTCTCTGTCTCTCTCTCTGCCTGTCTCTCTCTCTCTCTCTCTCTCTCTCTCTCTCTCTCTCTCTCTCTATATATATATATATATATATATATATATATATATATATATATATATATATATATATACACACACACACACACACACACACACACACACATACACATCTCCCTCCCCCTCTCTCCTACCCTTCCCTTTCCCTTCTCTATCCCCTCGCCTTCATATCCTACACCCCATTCCTGCTGACAACGGAGGGGCACGGCCGCCATCGCCAAACCATACCATTACTTATTGTTATGATGATTTTTCCCCTCTCTTTCCGAGGGTAAAGTTGGCTGCGATCACAGGGCCGACGGCAGGGCATGATCCAAGGTTAGGGGTTAGGGGCGAGGGGATGGGAAAGGGCGAGAGGGAAGGGGGAGGGATGTTGGGGTAAGGATGCGAGGGAAGTGGCACGAAGGAGGGGGGTTGGGGTTTGTGTGGTAGGGATAAGGCTAAGAGGAAAGAGACGGGAGGGAGGGAGGGGGGGGGGCGGTTTGTGTTTGAGGAGTAAGGACGAGAGAAAGGGGGGAGGGGTGGTGATAGGAGTAGAAAGAGGTGGGGGGGGGAGAGGACGAGAGGATAGGGGCAGGGTGGTGGTGATAGGAGGGAGTAAGGATGAGAGGGAGGGAGACAAGAGTTGAGATGGGAGCGTGGGGGGAGGGGGTAAGGGCAAGAAGGGGCTGAAGAGGGTGCCGGGGAGTGCCGGGGAGTGCCAGGGGGCGCCGAGAACAACAGGGAGTGGCACACCGTGAATACCTTAGTGGGTCATACTATCAAAGTGGAAAGAAAGTCTCGACGAAAAAAATGCCGCGGATGAATAAGGAGGTAACAAAGACCTTGCTGGATTACGAAAGACGACGTGAGGGCAGCGCGATGGAAAAGAAAATAGAGAGGGTGGAGAACAATGACGTTGAAAAGATATAGAGACAACAAAAAAAGTACAAGAGAGAGAGGCAAGGACAATGCGAACAAGTTAAACAATATGAAGACTTGGTATCAACATGATGCAATGTAATTTTGAAGTTCAGTGAAGTTATGAGAAACGAACCAAATTCATGGAAATAAAATAAGCACGACTAAACGCAGTTACCAGTTAACAGATGGAA
>BOPN01006009.1:50000-65000 GCA_017312705.2 Penaeus japonicus | reverse complement strand
TTTCTTGGGGCCGTGGCTCTGTCAACACGGAAAAACAGGCCAGCACTTTTATTGATTTCAGTGTAGATCAAATCAACACCCTGAATGTTTACTTTATAAAAAAAGGAGGAAAAGAAAAGAAGAGGAGGAGGAAGAAGAGAAAAGTAGAAGAGGAGGAAGAAAAAAGAAGAGGAGGAGGAAGAAGAAGTAAACGAAAAGAAGAAGCAAAAGAAAAGACCCATTTTTCACGCAGACGAAATAAAAAGACAAACAAACACAAATAAGGAGGAGGAGGAAGCAAGAGAGAAAGAGACGAATGAGAAGGCGAAGGAGATGAAGAAGGAAAAGGATAAGACGAAGAAGAACAACAACAATGCGAAGAAGAAGACTGAAGAGTATACAAGCAAGAAAAAAGAAGTTGAGGCATACGGGTAAATGCGACCCATTTTTCACGCAAGTGCTGGCATCAGGCCAAGAACGGCGGGGAACCCCATCTGCTGCTAGGAACACCTTGATACCACTCAGCCCTAATATGCGTCAATCTTTATGCTGTAGAAATCCCACCCATTCTCGCTCGCTATCCCTAAGCCCGTTACCTTCATAACCTCGCTGAGACCTGCGCTTGCCCTCTCCTCTCTCTCTCTATTTCTCTCTTTCTTTTTCTGTCTGTCTTTCTCTTGCTCTCCCTCCTTCCCTCTCTCTCTCTCTCTCTCCTCCCCTTTTTGTCTCTCTCATTTACACCCAACCGCCCACCCACCCACTCACTCACTCACTTATTCTCATACGATCCTTCCAACATCTCCCTAGGTGTCTGCTAAGCTCTTCCTCCTTCTACTTCCTTCCATCGTTTTCCACTTTCTTGCCTCTTCCGTCATCACTTCGTCAGTTGTCGTCTTCTTCCGTCCATCTGCTTTCATTTACATTTCACGACTTCTCCTCGGATGCTGTTTCCGGCTTTGTTAATGATTATGTTGTCTATTCCTTTTTATCGTTTTATTTTCTTGTTCGTATTGTTTTTTTTTTCTTTTTCCTTTTAGGTTTTCGTATCGTTTTTTAATTGTCTTTTGCTATTTCCCTGTCTTTTTCTTTATTTCTATTTCAATGTTTCATCATGGTTTTTCACTTTTTCATATTTCACTATTCTATTTAGCTATTCCATTATTATTTTTCACCATATTTCACGATCTATATTCTCTTACTACTTCCCTATTTGATTTCCTCCTATTTTCCTATTGCGTTGGTTTTACATTTACTCGAAATTTTTCTTCGCCTCTTATTCTGACACCTTTCTACCCGTCGCGTCGCCACTTCGCAACTGCAATGATGCACGAGGCTCTCTGCATAATGTTGCTCATGTTGGGATATTCGGACCCTTTTCCTCTCGACGTATTGCAAATCCACACATATAAAAATAAGAAGGAAAAAAATGGGCAGGAGAGAAGATAGGATAGTAAGATGCGAAAGATACCGTCAATCAAGAGGGGATGGTAAGGGAAAAAATAATCGAGAAAAAGAGAGGTAGGAGAACTGAAGGAGGAGGAAGAGGAAGAAGAAGACGAGGATATTGAAGAAGAGGTAGACGAAGAGAAGGAGACGGAGGAGGAGGAGGACGTAGAAGAGGAATGGGAGGAGGAAGAAGAAAATGAAGATTGGGTAGACGAAGAAGAAGAAGAAGAGGAAGAGGACAAAGGAAATGAAGAAGATGTAGACTAAGAAAAAGAGTGAGGAAGGAGGAGGAGGAAGAAATTAAGAAGCAGAATAAGAAAAGAAAAGTAAAATATGACAGAAAGGAGAAGGACGAACCAGACGCAAGGTTTGAAAAGGGTGACATAAGCCAAATGAACATTTTTCTTGAAATACATTAACACACATCCTACAACCTCAGAGGCAGCCATTGTTATGTCTTCATAATACTACCCATCCATTAAGAAACTAAAACACATTCACACGATTACACACACACACACACACACACACACACACACACACACACACACACACACACACACACACAACACACACACACACATATACAAACACACGCAAGCACGTACCTATACATGTACATCCCCGGGCATAGAAACTTTCACTCGTGCAGCATACCATTCGCACACACACGCGAGCGGCAGAGAGAGAGTATCTAGTTATCCTGCTTTTCCACCGCTGGGCAAGGCTCACTCGTAGGGTAAGATATGACATGTTAATCCTAGCAGCTTTGGGGAATGAGGCCTTCATTATCCCAGCGCCCCTCCCTCTACCCCTCACCCCCATCCCACTTCCCCTCCCCTCCCTCTCCCTCACAGCTTCTACAACATAGGGGCATTACGTGCAACTGCAAGTGCTACGCTCCACATTGCACGTTGCATTAGGTGATCCGGAGGCGTGGATTCCCCGTTTTCCTTTTTTTGTTTCTTTTTCTTTTTGGTATACATGATGCCGTCGATAACGTATTGTTGTAGTTAAAGGCCTAGGAGGGGAATCGGAGGTAATAGGAGGGAAATAAGGAGAGATAGAGAGAAAGAGAGAACTTGCAGTTTTTAACTCTTCGTCCTTTTCGAAAACGGACAAGATCCCAGAACAAAACATTGTTCAACGAGAGTACGGACTCGATTCATTAAATATCTTCTAGTTGAAGTCAAACTGTGCTCCGTGTGGCCCCTGATGTTTGTAAAAGTTTTCTCGAATAAAAGGAAACAAACTTGGAGGAAGAAAAAAAGGAAAATATTTTTTTTACGTAATACTTTTTTATTTTCACGTGCTCGCCATTGTCAAGAGAACGACTGGATGACACAACAAACATTACAGAAAGGGGGGAAATAAGTAAATATGTATTTTGAGTGTGTGTGTGTGTGTGTGTGTGTGTGTGTGTGTGTGTGTGTGTGTGTGTGTGTGTGTGTGTGTGTGTGTGTGAGAGAGAGAGAGAGAGAGAGAGAGAGAGAGAGAGAGAGAGAGAGAGAGAGAGAGAGAGAGAGAGAATGCAAATCAGCAAAACACTAAAGTCGAACACAAAACTTAAATTCATGTAAATGTCAATAATAATCCAAAATTAATGTGACCTTTACAGTAATGACATATATATTCTTGCATAACATCACACTAAGATTTATGAAACGATTGTAATACAACAGAGACAAAGCTCAATACTTCTAAATAAATACCAATACTTCCTAAACCAAATGTCACGATCCCAATTTTCTATTTTTAGAAAATTGTACCTAATTATACGACTGCACCTCCTCTTCATTTATTTGTTCTTTCTTTATTTATTTTTGCCATTTGCTTGTTTCCTCTCTTTGATTAGGAAATCCAAGTTCATTATGTAAAAGAAACAAGAGCAACAACTACAGAAAAATAGATCTGCAACATTCTTTTTGTTCTTTACGAGTCTTACTTGTTGCCAAATCCACCCTCATGAATTAATTCACGCCCATGAAAATAACATGGAACAAGGTCGTATTCATATGATCATGGCTGACTCGGGGTCACTTCCTGCCTATGTACACAAACAGTGCGGAGGCTGGGCTGGAGGGGAGGGCCTCTCATGACTGGATTATCAACAACAAACAAGACATACTCTGTAACATGGCCGTTTAAAACTTGCCTTAGAGATTAACGAAAGCGAGACTGAGAGATGAAGAAGAAAAAATAAATTAGCCACGACTGACATTTTATCCAAGACAGTAAACGGAGCCAAACACGTGTCGCCTCCCACGAACATGTTGCCATGCAGCCTCTCGGTGTTTATATCATGTCTCTCCTCCTCTCTTTCTCTCTCCTTCTCCTTCACTTTCCCACTCCTCTCCTTCTCCTTCCTCTCCCTCTCTTCTTCCCCATCCCTGTCAATTCACCCGTCATCACATTCCTCTCTCTTTTCGGTCCACATTCCTCTCTCCTTGTCCTTCCTTTCCCTCTCCTCTCCTTCTCCTTCCTTTCCCTCTCTTCTTCCCCGTTCCTTTCAATTCACTCGTCAACACATTCCCCTCTCCTTTCGGTTCACCCTTCCCATTCCTCTCTCCTTTCGTCCACTCATCTCCCCCCCCCCTCCCTCCCGTCCTATTCTTTTCATATTCCTCTTCCCTTTCGCGTTCGTCGGGAAATCTGATTACAAGGTCCAAGGCCAAGTTAACATGTGGAACAGCTATGTGGAGACGTGTCTTTGTGGCTTTCATTATAATTAACGCGACGACATGTCCTTCCCCCTTTTCCGACACTGTTTAATGGAGTCGTGGCAAATACCCCGTGTGTATGACGAAGATGAGGGAGAAAAAAAATGAAGGAGGGAAGAAAGGGTGAGGGAGAGGGAGATGAAAAAAAAAAAGAGATGAGGGGGGAGGAAAAGGTGAAGGAGAAAAAAAATGTGGGGGGGGGATTGATAAGATGATGAGGAGATAAAAGATGATGGTGAGAAGGAAAGGTGCGGATGAGAATAGAGAGAATAGGGAGAGAGGAGATGGTGAGGAAGAGAGAAAAGAAAAGGATGCGGGAGAGAAAATAAATAGCGGTGAGAGAAAAGGATAAGGGAGAAAGCGCATAAAAAATGAAGAGTATAGAAAAAAAGAAGAGAGAGAGAAACAAACACGTTTCTTTTCGAGGTAGCGACAATAGTATTAAAGTCTACTTAAAGGTTAAAAACAGAACATTTCCGGAAGACAGTTCTTGAAGTTAGCTCATTGTGCAAAGTATCCTTCTTTGATAAAGGAAACTGGTTCACACTGTGTCCACACTCTTTTTAAATGCCATCAATAACACCGACAACAAAAATAATTATGATGCTAATAATTACAACAATAACAATGATAATGATAATAACATACATAATTACTATTGTAAAAATATTACATTTAGATACAAAATAC
This sequence comes from Penaeus japonicus, assembly GCA_017312705.2. Lineage (NCBI taxonomy): Eukaryota > Metazoa > Arthropoda > Malacostraca > Decapoda > Penaeidae > Penaeus > Penaeus japonicus. The sequence continues at coordinate 60,165 of BOPN01006009.1, read as the reverse complement.
TAAAACTCACCTCAGACATCAGGAGAAGAAAAAAAATATATATACATATATATTTGCGTCAACAGTGATGCTTTATCCGCGTTCACTCTATCGACGAGGATGGCCCTTGCAACGGCATGGAATTCTGGGATTATCCCGCGGAAAACACCGGCGGCCGCAGTTCCTCCTGACAAGTGGCTGATGCTCAACGCTCGCGCCCGTGTTTATTTTCACGCGAGGCTCAACTTTAATGCAGGAATATGCGATGAAGGGAGGGAGGGAAGACGGGAGGGTGGGTGGGGGGGGGGGCGAGGATAGGAGAGGTGAGGAGGAGGTGAAGGACTAGGAGAATAGGAGGTGGAGAAGGTGGAGGTGGATGTGGAGCAAGAGGCTGGCGGCGTGATGGAAATCGGGAGAGGAAGGGTAGGATGTCTCTCTCTCTCTCTATATCTCTCTCTCTCTCTCTCTGTCTATTTCTCTCTCTTGCCTCAGGTCCGGAGTCTGTTCGCGGACGTTTCCGGCGGCGCTGATGACGTGGAGCGCGGCGAGGATCGCAAGGGAGGACGGGACAGGTCTGTATCACGCGGCCGTAATTTGCACGGGTACAATTGGCGGTGACGGCGGCGTGACGCGAGACGCCGCCTGCGACTGACAACGCTGACAAATGCTGCTGCCACCGACGGGACGCGGCGAATATGCGGCGCTCCCTTGCCGTGGGGGCGAGAATCCCTTAATAGCAAGGGCGCGGAGGAAAAGAAGAGGAGGAGGAGGAGGAGGAGGAGGAGGGCCCGAGATAAAGGAAGGAGGAGGCGGGGCGGAAGAAGGATATGCATTTGGAGAATTTTTTACAGGCCACTGTTCAATGGAAAAAAAACAACGAAAATGGAACAAATGAGAATCAAAATGTAGCGAAGAAGATGACAAAATCGTCCTAAACCGAGGTAGAACTTGGACCTTTGAATCACGGGAAAATTAAAGAAAGCAGAAAAGAGGAAAAACAGATGACAAGCATGAACGGAAAAAAAAGGAAAGCGCAAATGGGCGACAACTTGTTAGAAGCAGAATGGAATTATTAACGCCGTGTCTGTCAATCTCTCTGAAGTGAACCAGAAAGAATCTCATCCGCTTAGGCGCAGATCTCCCGCCGGCGTCAAGAGGTTACTGCAGGGCGTGAACTAAGTAAAATAATGAAAAGGAATGGGTATAAAAGCGAAAACGGATTTTTAAAAATAGGTTATATTCTTTTTATTTCTGAAGAGTGAAAAAAATCTGTATCAAAGAAGTATTGTAGGGGGTACAATCGCTTAGGTTAGATCATTAATATGACATGACTGAATACGTATAAATGTGAAAAATGCTTATGGGATCTACAGAAATGCTTTGACATATACATCATAATCATCAATTTAATTGAGGGACATTAAGCATATTTAACACAAATAATGCAGTTATTTTCCATACTAAGAGTTCCACACTATTACACTGATTTTGTCACAAATACTACCGCTGTATGTGAAGACTCAAAAATGAAATAATATATGAAGTCAGACAGAACTATACCTGATTCTGAAGTCACACAGAAATATCCCGAAATACCATAACATCAATAAAACAAAATCAATAAAAAAAAAAACATCAACCCTACTATCAAATTCTAAAAAAAAAAAAAACATAAACCCCAGAGTTAATTTCCTCTACAACAAACAAGCTAATCACCGGCATTCGAAACGCTGCACTGTTTATATCCCGTTATATCAGCAAAGAACAGAGTGTCATAGCGAAATATAATCCCCCCGTTGAAAAGGCGAGAGGGAAAAGGAAGCGAAAATAGTCTGTCAAAATCATTTATAAGCAAATGACCCGATGTAATTAAAGGGAAGGGGGACGCGGCCATTGCTGTTTCTATATAAACATAAAAGGAGCGAGAGAGAGAGAAACAGCATGGAAACTGCATTAGGGTAAGCTAGTGTTATGATGCAGCAAGGAGGATTATACATGTATGATCAGATATCCTTTTATGTACATAGGTGCAGAGGCAGACATGCATACACGTGTACACATGCATGTATGTTTTCACATGTGATTGCAATAACGAGAATAAAACAGGTGACAAATGTTCTTCTATATGCTGCATAATTACTGATGATGATGATGATAATGGTGATTTTAATGATGACGACAATGATGATGATGATATTATGAAGATGATAAAATTATCCTGATGAGGATAATGATAATTATATAATAATAATCATTATGATGACGATAACGATAATAATAATTATTATAATGTTGACAATAATAATGATAACAGTGTAGATGATAACAAAAACAACACTGCTACTATAAAAGGTGATGATGACTATGTTCTTGATGTTTTTGTTGTTATTTATGACGATGATGATGATAATGATGATGATGATGATGATAATGATAATGATAATGATGATGATGATGATGATGATGATGATGATGATGATGATGTTTATGTTGATGATAACATTAAAACTAATATTGGTAATGCAAACAAAACAAAAAATACAATATGAAAATAATAATAAATACATTATTGTATAACAATAACCTATGCTAATACATACCAAACCAAATAGAAAAATAACAAAAACTCCCCTATGAAGACGAAACAAAAAACTAAAAGAAAGAAACTCAAATGCTTCATCCCCCCTCCCCCTCCCCCTTCCTCTATGCTTCCAACACGAAAACTCGCCTCCCGCCCAAACATCGGTCACGGAGAAGGAGAACCAGTAGTAGTGTCTTTGAAAGCAAGACGACCGCCCTTGTTCGACGCTAATGGTGTTTGCGACGAGGAGGAAGGGGAGGAGCGAGAGGGGAAAAGATTTCGAAGGGCGACACCCCATCGCGCGCCGGACCCGACCACGCTAATTGCCGACGCCCCAGTTGCGCCGGCATAATCCAGCGACAATTAGGAGCAGGCGTCGTTAACCCTTCTCGCCTTGTGATGGAACACACTGCGCGAGGGGAGGAGGGGAGGGAAGAGGGAAGGGGGGGAGGGAGGAGGGAGGGAGAGAGAAGGAGGGAGGGAGGGAGGGAGGGAGGGAGGGAGAGAGGGAGGGAGGGAGCGAGAGAGAGAGAGAGAGAGAGAGAGAGAGAGAGAGAGAGAGAGAGAGAGAGAGAGACAGAGACAGAGACAGAGACAGAGACAGAAACAGAAAGAGACAGAGAAAAACAGAAGAGAAACGTGCATGCTTCATCCCTCATGCACTGCAAGCACCGGAGATAATGCCTGTTAAACAACTCTTGCACGCCGGATCAGCACACCACAACAATGCCGACGCACGCAGGCACTCGCGACCCTCAGCGCCTCCGGAGGAATCTTCAACGCGACCGCCAGTTAACATGGACAGCAGCTTCTTGGGCTGTCGGGGGGCCTCTCAGAGCGAAGTACCTGTTGATTCTCCGAGGCTGTCTCTCTGGCTGTCTCTCTGTCTGTCTCTCTGGCTGTCTCTCTGTCTGTCTCTCTGTCTGTCTCTCTGGCTGTCTCTCTGGAGAGTGAGAGAGAGAGAGAGAGAGAGAGAGAGAGAGAGAGAGAGAGAGAGAGAGAGAGAGATCTCTCTCTCTCTCTCACTCTCGCTTCTCTCTCTCTATCCCTCGTCTCTCTCTCTATCTCTCGTCTCTCTTTCTCTCTCTCGTCTCTCTCGCTCGCTCTCTCTCTCATTCTTCTCTCTCTATCTCAATTCTCTCTCTGTATCTCTCGCCTCTCTCTCTCTATCTCTCTCTCTCTTTATGCTGATGTTAAGTAGGTGTTCTGACGCATTGTAGCACTGGACATTGGCGTGCCGTCTTTCCCCTAATGACTAGAACCGCTGGATGTGGCAAAGTTGCGGCAGCCAGATTGAAAATTGTTGCACCATGGCCTTGTTCTCCACCACGGAAGCGGTTTGGCCATTTCCTTTCATATATCGTTTTTTTATGTTCCCGTTACCAGTACAACAAATGAAACGGGTTCACATTCTTTCCCGCGATTTTTTTGTCAGTACTTCACCCAACCCCTAAATATTGGGACCCATACATAAAAGTTCTTTTTTTTCAATTTCAAAAGAGTCAGTTATTAAAAAAGAAAGAAAATGTTTCGGCTTGGCCCCTCTCCCCCTGTCGGGATGGATATGTGCCCGGTCCCACGCACCCTTGAAATATATGTATATCTATGTGGCACCGACCCCGGTTATTAATTTCAGCTTGCATCCATCCCCCATGCTACTGATTTCTGCTTTGCCTTGTTCCCCGGAAATGCATTTTTTGGCTTCGTTAATCCTTGTACATACGCATATGCGCGCAAGCACACACACGCGCAGGCATACGCGCACGTACACGCACTAGCACACGCACACGCACATACAAACATATTCAGTCATCTTTTACATTCTCTGAGTTTTCCGGTCTCTGCTATATGCATCCTCGCAACTTTCATCCGACGCCTCCACATTATACACCTCAAGAACACATGAAGTCTTAAAACTTCATCTGAAAGAACATGCACTCAAAAAATGGTGCGACATTGTATTCTAAACATTTATAATGGGTGCATTTTTACTAATGTATCTGAACAAATTTAGACCCTGTACATCTTTTACAGTAAAAATAAGGAATATCGTATCTTGCAATAGTCTTCTTTAGGAGAATACAATAATATGAGCTCCCTTAATACCACTTTCTCAACCTTATATTTTTCATTGTTCATAACCTGAAAACTAATCTCTGTCATTGCAACGACAGTGATATGTTGAATGCTCTTCCTCTGACCTTTACCGCGAGTTCAACTATTTTTCCAGCAGCAATGGACAGCCCGCCTTCCTCTTTTCTTTCCCTTTCTTCCTCCCCGTAATCATTTTCAACTCAACATTCTGCAATGATATATAGGCCTTTATGTGCCCCATTTAACGGGCTTGGGAAAACAAAACAATAGTTGCAGCTGGAACTGTTTTCAAGATAATGAACTGGAAAAGACCGGCCTTGTCTGCGTTTTGAGGTGAATTATTGTGTGAGAAGAAAATATGCGAGGTAGCAAGTGAATTCAAAGTGGGAGAGGCTAGACGTATCCGATGTGGCTGAAATTTATGAAGTGCGTGCTACCCAAGACCACAGGTGTTGTCTTGCACAACGGTAAAAGCATGAGGCCTGAGCCTTGCCTTAAATAGATTTAACTTGTGTTTATAGCGCACAAGCAGTGGGCGTTGTGCCGGTATGCGCGAGGGTGTCAGGGAAGGGAGTGCGCGAGTCAGCCGGGGATGTTGCCTGCTGTTATTTTAGCCGCCCGCACGTAACGTCGGTGGCGCCTTTCCCGACATCCATCATCATAACCCTGTGTACTTGCACCCAGCGCCAGAGCCAGCCTCGCCACCTGCGCCCCTCGCTGGACAATACACGGCATGACGCTCTTGGAAACTTCACAACTGTATCAAACAGCTGTCACCTGTGATGTCTATTGCCTACCACAATGGGCAATAGACAACACAATGGGCATTATCAGCCATCACCTGCAGAATGACAACCACAAAATCTACTACGTAACTGAAGGTCGTATTGCTTAACGTCGCCGATCGTAATGCTTTTATCACTGCTGCAACGGTCGAGTTACAGCCACGTCAAAAGATACTATATATAGAAAGAACATCACAACTGCCAACATAAAATGATATCACACTGACTGTTCCTAAGGTCTATATCTATCTGTAGCGGTACCGTGTTCCTTGGAATTAATGCATCAAGTGCGTGACACATTTGTTACTTTTCGTGTCGTATCAAGATGCCTGTATAACCCGCTCGTGCAAGTTAAGCTACTCAAAGCTCGTGAAAGATATCATCAAGTACATCGTTCTGACAATTCTAGAAGTTATTCTGGATCCCTTTGAACGTAAACTGGCTGTTGCTGTTGGTTGAATGTTGAAGAATAGGAGGAGTAAATATGACGGAAAGAGATGGATGGCAAGAATATAGAATAGAATTACCGAAGATATATGAAAGATGCTGCGGGTTGGAATGAAGCCCTGTAGGACGACACAAGATGGTAGGCGTGGAGTGTCTAGGTAGACTAATTGAAGCAGACTAAGCAATGGGGGACGTGGAGAGAGACTAAGCGAGGCGGCGTAAGCTCATTAGGTATTAACATTAATCCAAACAGGACCAGCGAAGAATGATTATGGTGAGAGCAGTAAGCGTGTCCGAGAAGAACGGGTCCATGGCGACAGTGACGGTTAAATCGGTTAAAACGGTTAGACTAATCGATCGTACTGTCACATGAATTCAAAATTGCAAGGCACGACTCGAGGTAAATTCGAAATAACAACACGACGAGTAGCAGAGTGAGCCCCTGAATGATACTTGAGCATGCTAGGATTAAAGCTGAGTAGGGGATGATAACAGTGGGCGCGACGAGAGGTGGCAGAGTAAAGTGTGGCGGGTGGAAGAGTGAGGATGCTGGCTGGGATGGTCAGAATAAGTGGCAGTAATGTGGGTCTTCCTGCTTGTGTGCCATCGTACCTCCACCCCCGGGTGCCTCCGACGGAGCCACACCTGCACTGTTTGTTTTAGTTGCTCGCCCTTTGCTGCGCTGCTGCTATTCTGTTTGCTATTGCGATAACCCTTGTTTAACTTCTCGGCTTTCTAGTCACTGGAAAGAGAGACTTATGATTTGACTTCTGTGCTATCCTTGAACACATTCCAATTATCCTTCCAATTCAATTTCCTTTCCCCTCATCCCCACGTCACAAACCTAACAATCATTAATGTCTCAATATATACACACAGTATATATATATATGCACAACAAAGCAACTTCATCTTTCGAAATCATCACCCATGCAAAACACATCACATCCTCTCACCACATCCCACCATCTGCCAAATGTTCATCATAGCACATCACACTCTCCTGCATCCCTTCCACCAACTGGCACTAGGAGAGACCGTTGGCCAGATCCCGCACATTTACGCAATTTACGCAACTTGATAATGGCCAAGTCGTAACTGCGTTAATGTATGCCGTCACACGAATGGCCAGCGGCACAGGGAAAATAAGACTCGGTAGTTGGGTGCGAGTTAAGAGGTGTCAATGCAGTGATAGTGCTGTGCAGCTGCTGTATATGGGCGATGGTTTGTAGAGTACAGCCATAAACTCTTAATGCTACAACGACTTGTGTTCGAGAAATCAGAAATGTTTTGCTGATGTGATGATGTTTTCTAACTGAAGATGGGTATATTGGATCTATGGCGATGTTCATGCATAGCAATTATGTTAATAATGGGAATACATTATGTATGTAGAGGAGACGCATCTGAAAACCGATGGTATTTCTGAGGAACACTAATTATATATAAACAAGCCACTTGAGTATACGGTGCACTCTGGCCTCCTAGAGAGAGTACAAGTGTTCCTTGAGAGTCAGAAAACGACTGGAATGTCGCTACAGAATTTCCTTCTTTGTAAACGGAATTTCTCATTAAAAGACTATTCTGTGTTTCTGTGGATACAACCTTCGCAGATAAAGTAATAAAACGTGATTATTTCAAAACAAGATGGAAGGAGACTATTCAGAAAAAATGGGTTTAACATCGACTAACAAACATCTATAATGACCAATTTGTTAAAGTTCACTACTATGACCTTTACTCTGACGAAAGCCTTCTTCAGGTCTTACACATTTCTTTTCTTTTTTTTTCTTTTTTCAGTGAAGATTCAAACCTACGTAGCGACGCTTCGACCCACACTTCGCAAGGCATGGTTCAGAACCCTCCTTTTTCACACAAGGGTTCAATCCACATCTCCAGCGCTAAGCTCCACCTCGCACCTTCTTTATCAAGTTTCTCGCCACATCTCCACCGGCAAACTTTACGCTGCAACCTAAGATTCGTGCAACCCGCAGCATTTTTCTACACGCTCACGCCCGACTCTTAAAACTTTTAACCCTTTCGCTCACTCCGAACCAAGCCGGTATGTACTCTCGCCCTCACGCTTACCTCCCCCTTTCATTCCGACACGTTTTTATCTTCTTTTCATTCTAGAATCCTCAAAATCTCTCACGCCAGGATAAATATTTCCTTTCTCTCTCAATCTAAGTTGTATCTCACTCTTCCATCAAGCCATGTCTTCGACTTATTCCTCCTCACCCTGAACGCCTCGGTCTCATTTACCCTTCCCTCTTGCTCGCCTCTAGGCCTAACCCTGATATATGACGTTGCCCTCTAGGAACACGAATCATCTAGCTTCCATTAATCGAATTTCATATATGTATATGTATATACATATATATATATATATATATATATATATATATATATATATATATATATATATATATATATATATATATTACACACACACACACACATACACACACACACACACACACACACACACACACACACATACACACACACACACACACACACACACACACACACACACACACATATATATATATATATACATATATACATATATATATGATGATACCATCTTCCGTGCATTTGACATTTAGTATTGTTTCCGAAGCTCCAGATGTTTAAATTAGGTCTCGTTCTGTTAACTTCTAAATTGGACTGTGCGGGAGCGGTTGCCAGGGATTGTTAGTTCAGTGACGTCGTTAAGGCAATTGGTTCTCCAGGCAGTGAGTGAATCATGGCGTTCCTCGCAGCTCCTACACCTCGCTCGCTCCTCTCTCTTACTCTTTCGCTCTCGCTCTCGCTCTCGCTCTCCCTCTCTCTCTCTCTCTCTCTCTCTCTCGCTCTCGCTCTCGCTCTCGCTCTCACTCTCACTCTCGCTCTTTCTCTCTTTCTCTCTCTCTCTCTCTCTCTCTCTCTCTCTCTCTCTCTCTCTCTCTCTCTCTCTCTCTCTCTCTCTCTCTCTCTCTCTCTCTCTCTCTCTCTCTCTCTCGCTCTCGCTCTCGCTCTCTCTCTCTCCTCTCTCGCTCTCTTCTCTCTCTCTCTCTCTCTCTCTCTCTCTCTCTCTCTCTCTCTCTCTCTCTCTCTCTCTCTCTCTCTCTCTCTCTCTCTCTCTCTCTCTCTCTCGCCTTCTTTTTTTCTTTTTCTTCCTGTGTTTCTCTCTCTCTCTATATATATATATTTAGCTTTTCCCTCTTTCCGTTCAATTGATCTTCGATTTGTTATTGTCTCCTGTTTACTTCAACCCCCTCCGACCATTTTCCTCACTTGCGTTTTCCGATATTTCCCCTCTCTATCCCTAGCCCTATTCCCTGTTCTTCCCTTTTTTCGACTTCACTTCTCGTTCATTTTGTTACCCTCTCTGTTCCTATCGTTTGCTCCAGTTACCCTTTATCTTCTTTTCGTTTCCCTTTTAGCTTTGGAAAAAAAAAATCTATATATAATGACCAATCACAAATGCAGCAGCTTAAATGCACCAATCAAATAACAATCATGTAGTTTTTCTCTCCCTCCTCTTCTTCGGTTAATCTGTATAATTGAACCCACAATCAAAAAGAGTGACAGCTGCTCACTATTCCTCCGCATAAAAATGTAAACATCACGTCATACATTTGGTGTTGGGTATTGATCACAATCACGCCAAGAGCTTCACGTCCGCCTGGCGTTTTTGGACCGCTGCACAAGCATGCAAAGTAGATTTACTCACGATATCCATGAAAATTTGATGCCGCTGCAGCAACAGCCATGGGAGACTCGCATACCGAGAACTTCGCCTTTTACAAATACACGCAAAGCGCCATTCACTTATTCATGTCCGCGTCAAAACGGATGAGAGTCGCGGTTCGAGGCTCGTGTGTTAGGTAGGCATGGGAGTCTAGGAGGAGGAGGAGGAGGAGGAGGAGGAGGGGTGTTGCCCATCACGCCGATAAATGCCAAGTAATATTGTTTAGATCAATATTAAGTGAGGAAGGTAGGAAGCGCCCGTCAATACAAACCCTCGGCAACCAGTGTGACCCAGAGGTTAAAGAGGGATATCAATCAATACGCCGCCGCGGCCTCGTGGCACATTACACCGCCTCCTCCTCCTCCTCCTCCTCTTATCGTTGCTTCGTGCGCCGCTCTTTCGTCGCTACTCTCCTGCTCTCCTCTTGAGATACACTGCCTGATGCTGCGTGGTACATTCGATTCGGGGAATGTTGTGCGTTGCTGGGCTTCTTGCTAGGCCTACTAATCAATGACAGGTCTCTTGATGATTCCTAAATGAATA
>BOPN01006009.1:37500-45000 GCA_017312705.2 Penaeus japonicus | reverse complement strand
TTTGTCGTTCTTTCGTCATCCGCTTTCCTTTCCATAATCATTTTTATTTTTGCTCGGCTCTTTCCTGTTCTTTCTATCTTTCTCTTTCTCATTCTCCCTCTCTCCCTCTCCACCGCCCCCATCTCTCTCTCTCTCTCTCTCTCTCTCTCTCTCTCTCTCTCTCTCTCTCTCTCTCTCTCTCTCTCTCTCTCTCTCTCTCTCTCTCTCTCGCCCTACCTCTCTCTCACCGCACACGGACATGCACAGAATTTTTTCCGCCCTCATCCGGCAACCCTCACACATCTTCCCTAAAGCGGCCGCGGTAACCCGGTTATTCTCTCGGTGTATATCATATTTATTCCACGCGTGATATCACTTGAAAATGGCAATAATGGCTTCGTGTGCCTCTGTTCCTAACATTCGGGCACATATCCACTTCCACATGCAAGCACACACGCGCACGCTTAGGCACGCACACACAAACAAAAACACACACACATAATACATACACTCATATACACTCTCTCTCTCTTTCTCTCTCTCTTTATTTCTTTCTCTTTCCCTTTCTCTTTATTTCCGTGTCTGTGTCTGTGTCTGTGTCTGTCTGTCTGTCACACACACACACACACACACACACACACACACACACACACACACACACACACACACAGTCGAGCGTTTCCGTTGCCTATCTCTACTTACGTTTGTTGCACCACAGCCCCCCCCCCCCCACTCCCGCCGCCCCTAATCAGCCTAATTATGGAAATGATTCCAATTTTCATCACGAAGGCTCGAGTAAGATTTAAACCCACTTTCAAACACTCGCCGTAATTGAATGAAGAGATCCGCACAGTACTCGCTTTAATAACACAACTAGCTTTCAACGGTAATCCACACGCACCGAGATATGCAACTTGCAATCTCTCTCACGACGGAATCACGCTTGCAATCGAGCGCGTGAGTCTGCAATAATTCTCTCAACTTGTCGGAAGGAATCGTCTCGGCGCCGTCTGTGTGATCACGTCGATGAGACTCGAAGCTTACTTAGGCGAGTAAAGGAGACCTTAATCCCGATAAGAGATTGTGTTGCTGGATCGGTTTGAGGGGACGGCATCGAGGAGGAGGAGGAGGAGGAGGAGGAGGGAAGGGAGGAAGAGGGAGAGGGAGAGGGAAGAGGGAGATGTGAGGGGAAGGGAGGGAAGGGAGAAGGATGAGGGAGATGTGAGGGGAAGGGAGGGAAGGGAGAAGGATGAGGGAGATGTGAGTGGAAGGACGGGAAGGGAGAAGGATGAGGGAGATGTGAGGGGAAGGGAGGGAAGGGAGAGGCAAGAAGGTGACGTGAGGGAAAGGGGGGAAGAGAGAGAGAGCGAAAGAGAGCGAGCGAGAGAGAGAGAGAGACAGAGAGATAGCGCAAGTAGAGCGACGAGAGACACATAAATCAAAATATTTTTTTTTAATCGGGTCGGCACGTCGCTTCGGGTGTCGTAAAACAAGGCGCACATAATTCCCATCAACTTTTTTTTTCTTTTTTTTTTTAAGCCAGATAAGTGGTTAAAAAAAGAACAACAGCAGAAGAAAAAAAAAGAGTGAAATAGAGAGAAAAAAAAATTGATGTCGGCCATTAGATTTAAACGACGTCGGTGCGGCTCGGGAAGGAAGTAATGCGGGCGACACGGCAAACCGACAGCCCGATTTAAATGCAACGGCGGGGGAGGAAGAGGAGGAGGGGGAGATCACAAAACGCGGGGAAATAAATGGGTCAGATGCCACCTCGACGCAACCTCCCCCCCCCCTCCCTCACCACCGTTCCTCACTCCTACCCCACCTCATCCACTCAATCTTCTCACCTTTCCCACCCATCCTAACCTCATCTTCCTGCCTTCCTCATCTTCTCCCCTTTGTCACCTACCCACCTCATCTTCCACCTCCCCCTCCTCCTCCTTTCTCTCATACTTACTCCATCTTCCTCATCTACTCAACTCATATAATCTCCCATCCTTCTACACCATCTGTCATCTCCCATCTTTCCTACTCTTCCTCTTTTCCTCCCCCTACCCACCTGGATTCGCTTCCTCTCTCCCCCGTTCCCTCCCTCCTCGCCTTTTCTCCCACCCATTCCCTCCCCTTCACATATCCTACCCCTCATCCCCCACTCCTTCCCTCCCTCAGCTTCCTTATTCCATCACCCGTTCCCTTCATCCAACTTCACTCCCTTCCTTCCTTCCTTTCTTTCTTCCTCCCTCCCCGTCCCTTTCACCCCACTCTATCCCTCCCTACCATCCATCCCTACCTCCCACCTCCTCCTTCCTTCCCACACACACACCCTCCTATTCCCTCCCTCCCTCCCTCCCTCACTTCCTTCCTTCCTTCCTTCCTCCCTTCCCACCCACTCACCCACCCACAAACCCGTCCGTCCATCCATCCACCCTCCCTCCCTCCCCCTCCAAACCCAAACCCCCAACCCAACCTCCACCTAAACACCGCGACGAGCACAGCTCCCCCCGCCATCTCGGCCCCGCCCGCCATCCGACCCGTCCAGTAGTTATCCCTCGTCGGAAGCGGAGGCGGAGGCGGATCAAACCAGCCCCGCCGTTGCAACGACAACAATCAACCACGCAATCTAATTGTTGACGTTCAATCGGATTATAGTATCGTGTCCTCTGGCGCCGGCGTTGGCAAGGGTGACGGTCGCGAGGAGAGAGGTAATGGAGGAAGAGGGGAGAAAGAACGGGAGGAAGAAGGGGAGAAAAGAGGAAGAAAAAGAGGAAGAAAAGGGGAGATGGAGAAAAAAGGGAGGGAGAATTGAAATGGAGGGGACAGAAAAAAAGGGGAGGACGAAGTAAAGGGGAACGTAGGGGAGAGAGTGGGAGAGTTCGATAAGGTAGAAGAGAGAGAGGATGGGTGGAGGGAGGGAGGGAGGGAGGGAGGGAGGGAGGGAAGGAGGGGAGGGAGCGATAGAGAGAGAGAGAGAGAGAGAGAGAGAGAGAGAGAGAGAGAGAGAGAAAGAGAGAGAGAAAGAGAGAGAGAAAGAGGGAGTAAGAGAAAGTGAAAGGGGACTAAATCCGTATGTTGGGGTTTGTACCGGGAACTTTTTATTCCATTGGGGTGGGACTATTTTGTTTTACGCGTGTGCCTTGCAGTTTTCCACGCTCACACGCTATATGTTGGAATATTGCTGATCGAAATGTGCTTTTATCTATTTTTCTTTATCTTTTTAGTAAATTACTACACTTAGAATCTATCAAAATCTTACTATAGTTACGTAAAACATTAACCGAGGCGAATTCACGAATTCGTTGCAAACTGAATGAGCTAATATACTAAAATCATTAGAATATTCATAATCATTTCTCTGACACACCTTCCATGCACTGCCGCAGCTGTTCCGCGGGTCCGAGAATGAGATAATCATGTCGTGCAACGGAAAAATCCACCTTGACATAAAAAAAAATCACTTCAACAAGTGAGCTCAACGCGATATTGCATGACCGCCAATTATTATCCCTCTTTTTTTCTTTGTCATTCTTTCTTTTCTTATTATCATTATTTTTTTTTTTGGAGGGGGGTATAAGGTAGGGTTAGGTCGTAGACGATTTCCGATTTGCGAATGGAAGAATTCTGATGTGACTAATACCAAGCATGTCCCTTTTCCACGGTATCTCCCTCCCTTGCTTGCTTGCTTGCTTGCTTGCTTGCTTGCTTGCTTACTTATTTATTCATTCATTCATTCGCTCACTCGCTCTCCCTCCCCCTTTCCCTTTCCCTTTCTCCATCCCCTCTCTCTTTCCCTCCCCCTCCCCCTCCCTCCCTCCCTCCCTCCCTCCCTCCCTCTCCCTCTCCCTCTCCCTTTCTCCCAAGTAGCTCATCCCGACCCTCCGACACTCGCCTGACGGAGCCCTATCAGCCCCGAGAGGAAGCAGGTGTAAACAGGCTTCCTCGTCCCAACAAAAATTGGACGTGCGGGAGCGGCCACCCTTGCCCGGGCTCATCACGGCAGTAGAATATGTGCGGATTTTTATTTTTTCGTTCATTATTTTTACTTTTTTTTATAATGGATCTTTCGGAGTTCGTGCATTCGGGTTTTCTTTTCCGATGGATGTTATTATTATTATTTATCATTATCATTATTTTTACCTATTTATTTGCATTGTGATCTCGGGGAGAAGAAAAATGGGTGCTATTATATTATTCGTCTAGGCCTTTCTGCGTTGCTTGACTATTCTCTTTCGTCAGGTATTTGTTGCTGTGCAAGGTTATATTTCAATTTCTGTATAAACAGTTGGATATTATACTAGTCAGAATATGCTATGTTCTTTTAGGTGAAAGCATACAGCCATTTTTGGCGAAGCAAGAGAAAAAAAAAATCAGCGGGCAATTACATATTTTTTTTCTGGGGCCTTTTTTATTCTTTATTTTTCACTTCTAAAATATCCTTTTTTTCGCTGAGGACTTACCGGTTAGATATCATAACAATTGTAATCAGAATAAATATTCCTGACACTAATACATTTTACACGGCAGAAAATACCCTTGATAATTCTACTATTTCTCACACGCGACGTAAGTGCTTCGTCAAGGAAAGCGAATGAAATCCAAGCAACGAGAAAAAAAAAAAAAAAAAAAAAAAAAAAAACAGCAGTAAAAACACATGTGCTTTTGGATGCATGCGTGCGTGCGTGTGTGCGATATCCCCTTCGATACGCGATATCCCAGTCCAAACGTGATACTAATTATATAAACCGACGGGAATCCACTCGGAGGAGGAGGAAGGGAGGGGGAGGGAAGGGGGAGGGGGGAAGAGGAGGAGATGGAGTAGGGGGAGGAGGAGGAGGAGATGGAGTAGGAGGAGGAGGAGAGGATGGAGGAGGAGGAGGAGGAGGAGGGGGGGGAGGAGGAGGAGTAGGAGGAGGAAGGGGAGGTAGGAGGAGGAGGGGGGGGGAAGGAAGACCTATCCCCTTCCATCTCCGAAACTCCATCTATCGATTCTTATAGAGCAAACAGACAGAGCACACAAGACAAGATTAATGATAGCATTCTGATCTTTACACAAGGATAATTCATAACTGTCTAAGGCACCCACAGAAAACTCGCAGAAATTCAAGGGGAGAGCAAGTGGGTCCGGGAGACTGACAATCGCCGAGGGATTTTTGCAGAGAGAAAATATGAGTGTGATTGATAGATCGGTATGTCTCTCTGTTGACTTTATCGGGATAGATATCGAGTGAGCCCATGGAAGCGCCAGGAACATCGAAGTGCTAATAGCAAGAATATTAAGCAAACGAGAAAGAAAGGAAAAAAAAAAAATTGTGTCTATAAATAGCATCGAATCTCTTTGGCTGTCCTAGCCGATACTTGCAACACCGTCGGCCCGCTGAAAAATTCAGTTTCAGCAACAATATCAATAACAGATGAACCTATCAACGTTAACTCGTGGCGAATGCATCAGCCGGCACACATTTTATGAAGTTTTATCTATTGCTTTACTCGGCTACTTACTTATTTATCACGCTCTCCTTTGCTCTGGCTAAAAATAGAAGGGCGGAGGCGACAGGCGCAGCGACACGACGGCAGGGTGGCTCGAGCGTGGTACGACGAGCGCGGTGAGTCAACAACAACAACAACAATAACAACAACAACAACAAAAAGCGAGGCCGCTAAGCACTACCTTGGTAACACGGACAAGCAGAGTAAATATCATTTCCACGCACGGTCTCGTAGCCTAAGGCAGGTAATGTTGTTTATGAGGTAAGCTTTGTGTACGTGGGTTCGTTCTGACACTTCTCACGGTTTTAGCTTAACACTATTATTTGCCGTGCCGCTTTGCAGGCTCTGATACCATCCCTCAACATTTAACCGGCTCTGCCCACACTATATTTGCAATTAGGAATGTTTACGGTGTTTATAGTTCACGTATTTTGATTTATCAAATCCAAAATTAAAGATTCCCTGAGCTCAGGCCGGTCACAACACAGTTCAATACAAATCTATATCTCCTATTCCACCGTTCTTTGTATATCCGGATTGAACAGGTAACATAATTATGGTATATAAACGCACAGAGTATAGAGCATGTATGTTTTTTATTCGCTTCGAAAATTAACATCCATCGTTAGAGCCGCTTGTATGCCCTGTGCAATCAACTTGACTATCAAACCCCGAAATTAAAAATCATATTCAATTTGCTACTACTTGCGCCAGATATAGCCTTGAGGATAATAAGACTACAGGTAATTCTAATACGGATATCAGTGCAAGTTTGGTATCAGGCTGTAGGATAATGCTCTATGTCCCGCCTTCTTAACGGGAATTCTAATGTTACACGTAAAGCTTGAAATAAATAATATTCATTTGCAATGTCCTACCATATCTACATGTCTAAAAATATATTAATATAACGATTATAATCGCCAAAAGCGGTTTAAATATTTGAAATGTTTTCGCACTGGGACAAAAGCTGCAACTGAACCTATGAATAAGATGAAGAGGCGTTGTTCCTCTCGTAAAAAGCTGTCAGAAATGCATTCACGCATGAGATTATCCGCATCATGACACACAGACACTGTCAGAACCATGACGTAAGACATCTCGTGCTAACACAACCAAGATTCATCAGATCTCTCGTTGAGACAATCACATTCGCTTAAGTCTCGTGCCGGCACAACATACGCTCATCCCGTCTCGTTAATGGGCTTCCCACTTCACAGCGAGTACAACCAAAGGCCCTATCTTCACCACCACGTTTCACCACATTCGGGTTGGTGATTTGCCTCGTCAGGTGCGAGTGCTTGGAGGGTTGGCTCTACCGAGGGACTTGGCTGTTACGAATCAACAGTCGTGGTGAAATATAAATCTCATAAACAATTAATAAGAAAGGATAGAAATAATAATAATAATAATAATAAAAACATTAAAATATTATTAAACATAAAAATATTATTAAACATCTCGCAAAGAGAGTCGCGAGTGAGGTCAGTCAAGTAAAGCTGAACTTCCATTGGCAGAAAGGTGACTTGCTGCACATTGCAAGGTTAGCAAAAGGTGAAGTTCTGCATGAATTGCAACAAAGAAGAGGACCTAATCAGACTACCAAAGCCAACCACGATCTGAAACCTACAACCACGACCTACAACAACCGAAGCCAACAACATCCCTGCCACTGGTCTAATCCGCCTGCACGATCCGTCTGCACCAATGCGACATACACCGCAACCCCACTGCTCATCCTACATTCCTTCTATGTCCTACCCTTTTCCCTTCCCAATGTAACGCCTTCCTGGCTCAGGTACACCAGAACCGAACCGGGTTCCTGGTCAGACTACCTACTTCCTTTGCCGGTAATTCCCCCGGCCTTACCTGTTTCCCGAATAGCGCAAGATGAACACTGAATTAATTTACGCTACAGAATATTCCATTATTCCATTATCTGCGGCTGAACACGGATGTTGTACGTGGTATTTAAAATAATGAAGGATAACGGTTCACTTATCATCATAACCACCAAATGTATATATAAAAAAATAA
>BOPN01006009.1:10000-15000 GCA_017312705.2 Penaeus japonicus | reverse complement strand
ACCTGCCTCGCTTTTCTTTTGCTTGTCCTCACCTGCCTTTCTTGTGCTGTGGAACATCTACTTCATCCTCTCTTATACCTTCCACTCCTCCACATCGTCAGACCGAAAGGTGGAATCCGAGTTGATTTCGAAACTCTCATCTCTCTCCGTGAACCTATTTGTTTCTTGCTACAGTCGCCATCTTGGGAACATTCATCAACATATACCTTATAATGATAAGATATCGCCACTGTAAGAAAGGGTTTTGATCGTTACATTTCGAACTCTTAAAAGAAAATTTATCCTCAGGCATATTGCATACAGGAAGGATAAAGATCCGACATGGTATGTATTCTTCCTCTAATACATGTGAGCTTTGCTTTCCATTAGGTATTTTCTTGATGGCGAAAACACAGTACAGTTTATAAAGTTAGACACATTAGCGATAGAGAAACGTTGAAATCGCATCACAAACTCGCCCGTAGAATCCTGAAAACTTTGATGAGACTTACTCGTTAATGTAGAATGGTTTTGCTATTGTGTTTTCCAAATAGAATGGTAGTCCTCTTTTAAAGATATGCTCTGACCTTCCTGCAACCTCTGATGAATAAGGAAATGAAAGATTTGTGTGGATTACTTCTTGTGAGTTTCTGTCCTTAAATGTAAAAAATAAAAGATGCTTTGAAAGCAATGGAACACACATTGGCCCAGAAATGCACTAAAATATCTCTTTCATCTAAACTAGTTCAATGATCATACACACGCACAATATATCAAGAATCTACAGGTCAAAATGTGAAATATAATAATTTTCTGTATTTTTGAAATATTGGTTACGAGTTTATGCATGGCCAGATTTAGTATGCATGTTCTCTAGGGGATAATGGTGATGATGATGATAATGGTTATCATTATGATAAGAATATCTATAACAATAAGAGTAATAGTTATAATGTTATCAGTGATAATAATAATTATCCTAGTGATAATCATAATAGTACAAAGATATTGATGATAATCATGGTAGTAATGATAATGATAATTATGAAAGCAATAATGATTATATAAATCTGCAACAATAAGGACTATAATAATAATAATAATAATAATAATGATAAGGATAATAAGAATAATAATGGTAATAATAATAGTGATGGTGATAATTATGATGATAATGATAATGAAAATGATAGTAATCATATTAGTGAATAAGAAAAATAAATAAAAATAAAATGATAATGAATTAGAAAATAATGATATTGATAATGGATAAAAATGATTATGATGAAAATAACAATGATAACAAAAATAATATCACTGATGATAGCAATGTAATAATAACAGTGATGATAATGGTAAAAAAAAAAAGGGGCAATAGTGATAGTGATAATGACGATAACAATAATAATTTCAATAGCGATGTAAATAAAAATGATAATGGAGATAACACTTGGTAAACAATGATAATGAAAAATAATGATAAAAATAACAGTTATCTTCCTATAATCATTATCAAAATCCATTTTACAATTAACGCTGTCGAACCAAAGATATTAATTTTTAAACAAATCAATGCCGATGATAAAAAAAAGATAAATAAAAGATATAAAAACAGGATAAATAAATAAAAGATGATAAAAAATAAAATAACAAAAAAATGATAAATAAATAATACAAAAATGATAAATTAAATAAAAGATGATAAAAAAATAAATAAAAAAATGATCATAATCACATCGCCAAAATAAAAAACTTTCGGGACTTGCAATTAAGAATGAAAAGGAATTGGAAAACTTAACACGCTGTCTGTGAGAAAACTATGCTGTCCGGTCATTAAGGATTTTCTGCCTCGCTTTTCTAATAATTTTCGAGAAAAAAGACACATCTAAGCATGTCAGTTTTTTTTTTTTTTTATATATATATCTATATATATATATATATATATATATATATATATATATATATATATATATATATATATATATATATATATATATATATATGTATATATACATATATATGTATATATATGTATATATATATATATATATATATATATATATATATATTTTTTTTTTGAGCTATCATATGTTTATTATATAGTGATGATAAGGAGAAATGAAAGAGAGAGAGAGAAGTTAAAGAGAGAAATGAAATAAGAAAAAAACCCTCCCTTTATTTATTTATTTTTTTTATTATTATTTTTTTTTCTCTCTCTCTTTCTCTCTATCCATCCGTGTGTGTGTGTTTGCATATGTGCGTGTATGTATGGTGTATGTGTATGCGTGTATGTCTGTGTGTGTATGTGTGGTGTGTGCGTGAACGTGTATACTGTGTGTGTGCAGGTGTGCATGTGTGTACGTACGCGTGTCTGTACGCACAAGTACACTTTCCTTAATGCGATTTCCATCACGTCCTTTTCCTTTCAGCGTTGCCCCTATCAGTTCATAGATCGATTCTGTCTCCCACGGTTGGCTTTTTGAAACTCTCGTCTTCATTTCCGCCAATTACGGAACTTTGGCAGACTCAAGTCATCATCAGAAGATTGAGAGAGTGAAAGTTCCGTCTTCTACTTTTTCTTTATATATATATATATATATATATATATATATATATATATATATATATATATATATGTGTATATATGTATATATATATGTATATGTATATATATATATATATATATATATATATATATATATATATATAAATGTATATATATATATATATATATATATTTATATATATTTATATATATATATATATATATATATATATATATATATATATATATATATATATATATATATATATATATATATATATGTGTGTGTGTGTGTGTGTGTGTGTGTGTGTGTGTATGTGTGTGTGTGTTTGTGTGTGCGTATTTGTGTTTGTGTATGTGTATGAATCAGCGACTTTTTTTTATCTATTCCTTTTTTTGTAACGAGGAAGTGGTGCACGGAAAGTTCTTATTCCTTTTGTTTCTTATACTTTCACAATTCAGTTCGTAATTGCTCGTTCCAAAGTCCTTTTTTGACTCACTAAATACAGAAATGAATGTGTCACCACATTAGACATATTCTAGAAATGAATATTCAGAATAAACTCTAACAAGGTAACATTTCTGTGTTCCTCCAGTTATCTATATTCTTGCCTTTCCTGAAACAATATTGCCTAACATTTTGTTTTATTCATCTTATATATTTCCTTTATCTGGATCAATCATTCGTAAAAAGAGGAAGAAGAAGAAACAAACAATAGCAAATCAGGAATATGCATCACCATGGTCACTCAGGAAGATCGTTCATCATCATCAATAGTTCTCAAGTCTATCATAGGCAGGGCCTCTCCTGGCTTATCCGTCCCCCTAGGCAATTCCTGTTCTAAGCCATCCTTTTCAAGTGCTCTAGATCCTTCTCGGGCCTAAGTCCTCTAATATCGATTTCCTTTCCCTTCCCTATGGTTTCTTTTCCTATTTCCTATCGCTTATTCCATCTGTGTTTCCTCCTTCGGAAATTGGCCTGGCCGATTCTCCTTCCTTCCTCTGGGTCTTCCAAGTACCTGTTCGGCTCTCTTCTCCTGCCCGATTGTTATCTTTTGTTATTCTTTGTAGCGGGGTTTATTGTTGGTGTTTCTGGTTTGTAGGGTACATTCTATAGGTATACAAATTTTACCTCTCGATGGAGAGACTCGAACCAATGTCAGGCGACAATCTCGGGTTCGAGTTTATATTAAATGCGTTACTGCATTCTATCATCTTTCTCACATAGTGTTTCGAATTAGAATTAATTAAGATTAAGCCCGTTTCCTTTCAGAAGCTGCCTTGTCCACACTAAGTTTAGCTTTTATTTACATTCTACATAATAAGTAAACAAACTTTCAAGATATTTGAAAAGATCTCTTTCCTTATCTTAATCTGCCAATTGTTATCCTCATTTGGGCTCCTCCCTTTCCACTGATTCTCATTACCATTGGTCTTAGATTCATTAATTTTCGTTCCAGATTCTTCAGATGCTTTGTCTAGGCTTTCGTCCATTCATATCTGGGTCTTGGGAAATTGTTTATATTCACTAAAGCGTACAGAATTTTTGTATTAAGAAAGATAACAGAATGAAGAGTGTTATATCTAAAGAAATATTAGCAAGCGTAATCTTCAAGATGCGATTAATATGATGTTTATTTATCCATAACACGTCAGTTTGTACTTCTTCTGACGTTAATTTTAACTCTGTTTAATTTCATCAGACAAATGACTTTATTTTACTCAAATCATGTGGAAAAAATGACATTTGTAATTATGAAGGGGTTTTGAAACGCAGAATTACCCCAAGGAAATTCTGATACCAATTATAGGATTCTGAGCATTTTTAGGAAAGAGAAAATTATATCAATAATGAGATTGATGCTATTGTTCTTATTGATATTTATAATTCTAGTGCTAATTGTATTAATGATAATATAGACAACAAAAGCAGATACGGCTAACTAATTGGAATCAAGGCTACCTTAATTTTTATGCAATTGTTAAAACGCGGTAATTATATCAAGACCTATAATTTTAGTGAAGATAGTGAAGATAAATACTGGTTTTACATTTAATATCATCAATACAATTACTATGAATCATTATGGTAATTGTCTTTGTTCATTCGTTAATGATATCTCACTTTTTAGTTGAATAAAATAAAAAAAAGGAAATATGAAGATGATAATTATGATACTATTAATCATGATGTTATTGGAGAAGTGTACAATTACGACTAATAAAAGAGAAAAGCAACAACTCAAAAGCCCTCAAAAGAAAATACGAAAATGGAAACAAAATCGATAGGATTTGATATATATCTATATATCTATATCTATATCTATCTATATATATTTATATAAATATATATAGATACATACATATATATATATATATGTATATATATATATATATATATATGTATATATATGTATATATATAAATATATATCTATATCTGTCTATCTATCTATCTATCTATCTATCTATCTATC
>BOPN01006008.1:55000-62500 GCA_017312705.2 Penaeus japonicus | reverse complement strand
GAAATCATACCTTGAACAATATAATTTATTGATCAACAAACAGAATTAGTAGTTTTGTCTATGTTAAAACACATATTTCTGAGACAAAGGCAACGGCGTGCATAATATATTTTAAAAAGATAAAATACTCTATTGATTAATTCATATAAAGTTTGACATAAAGTTTACATTGAAATAATAATTCCAATACATATTTCAACAGCTAGTACAATTTTTTTTTTAAATCCTAGATCCCTTTTCAGTCAGCAAATTAATTGAATAACTTTCATTCATAATAAAAAAAGCTAAATGACCATAAAAGAGTGTATCAGATACAGTGCGAGTAATAACCTTCTGCGTTCGTAGTCCCTAGAAAAGTAGATTCAATGGCGCCTCGGTGTCGTGTGCCGTGTTTTAATCGGGGATATAATTGCTGACAGATTCTCGTGGCTCTACTTACCTCGGCCCTCTTTTCGTCTCTTAGCCGTTCTAGACGGTTCTAGATGGTTCTATGGCGGATTTTTCGATCAGGTTGTAATATCGTCTAGTAGAGGGTTCTAGAAAAGGGAGAGGCAGGGGCGGATGGGGGAGGAGTCGACTAGGGGGAGGAGGGGGAGGTAGAAGGGGAGAGGAGCGAAGGAGTGGGGGAGGGGGCGGTAGAGGGGGAGAGAGGGACCCTCCGTGCAGTCGCCTTGCTTCTCTTTAAACAAACAAGCAGAATATGAAACCGACTTCGCTGAGGGCAAATGTAGAAAGGTTCTGAATAAAAAAAAAAATAATAATAAATCCACAGACATATGTAATGAAATTTAATCCTGATAACGATATGATAGAAAAAAATGAAAAAAACGCTTGGATCTTAAATTTTCATCAGAATTACCTGATTTTTGTATAATATCAAAATCTTAATTACAAATGTTGTACCATGGAATATTTTATTTCGACTCATATATATTTTTTTTTTCTTTAGACTAGAAATTGCAGAATATGGGAAATTGAAAATTCTTAAAGATTCTTAAGAGTCTTATTACTCTCCGCAGTACTTCCCAATCTGCTTTTGAGAAGCGGATATGCTTGCAACAAACAAACCTGTTTCAGTTACAAATGTTATACAATTACGTTAGATAATTGAGCCTGATACCAAGGAAGAAGTAGGCGTGTGCGTGTGTGCGTGTGTGTGTGTGTGTGTGTGTGTGTGTGTGTGTGTGTGTGTGTGTGTGTGTGTGTGTGTGTGTGTGTGTGTGTGTGTGTGTGTGTGTGTGTTGTGTGTGTTTGTGTGTGTGTTTGTGTGTCTGTGTGTGTGTGTGTGTTTGTGTGTGTGTGTGTATGTGCATGCAGGGATGGAGCAGGAGCATTTTTAGGGTGAGGGTGAGCTATGGATAAGTCACTAAAGGTAAAAGACCAAAATTCTTACGCCTAACAGAAATACACATACATAAATACATATATGTATATAAATACACATACATAAATACATATATGTATATAAATACACATACATAAATACATATATGTATATAAATACACATACATAAATACATATATGTATATAAATACACATACATAAATACATATATGTATATAAATACACATACATAAATACATATATGTATATAAATACACATACATAAATACATATATGTATATAAATACACATACATAAATACATATATGTATATAAATACACATACATAAATACATATATGTATATAAATACACATACATAAATACATATATGTATATAAATACACATACATAAATACATATATGTATATAAATACACATACATAAATACATATATGTATATAAATACACATACATAAATACATATATGTATATAAATACACATACATAAATACATATATGTATATAAATACACATACATAAATACATATATGTATATAAATACACATACATAAATACATATATGTATATAAATACACATACATAAATACATATATGTATATAAATACACATACATAAATACATATATGTATATAAATACACATACATAAATACATATATGTATATAAATACACATACATAAATACATATATGTATATAAATACACATACATAAATACATATATGTATATAAATACACATACATAAATACATATATGTATATAAATACACATACATAAATACATATATGTATATAAATACACATACATAAATACATATATGTATATAAATACACATACATAAATACATATATGTATATAAATACACATACATAAATACATATATGTATATAAATACACATACATAAATACATATATGTATATAAATACACATACATAAATACATATATGTATATAAATACACATACATAAATACATATATGTATATAAATACACATACATAAATACATATATGTATATAAATACACATACATAAATACATATATGTATATAAATACACATACATAAATACATATATGTATATAAATACACATACATAAATACATATATGTATATAAATACACATACATAAATACATATATGTATATAAATACACATACATAAATACATATATGTATATAAATACACATACATAAATACATATATGTATATAAATACACATACATAAATACATATATGTATATAAATACACATACATAAATACATATATGTATATAAATACACATACATAAATACATATATGTATATAAATACACATACATAAATACATATATGTATATAAATACACATACATAAATACATATATGTATATAAATACACATACATAAATACATATATGTATATAAATACACATACATAAATACATATATGTATATAAATACACATACATAAATACATATATGTATATAAATACACATACATAAATACATATATGTATATAAATACACATACATAAATACATATATGTATATAAATACACATACATAAATACATATATGTATATAAATACACATACATAAATACATATATGTATATAAATACACATACATAAATACATATATGTATATAAATACACATACATAAATACATATATGTATATAAATACACATACATAAATACATATATGTATATAAATACACATACATAAATACATATATGTATATAAATACACATACATAAATACATATATGTATATAAATACACATACATAAATACATATATGTATATAAATACACATACATAAATACATATATGTATATAAATACACATACATAAATACATATATGTATATAAATACACATACATAAATACATATATGTATATAAATACACATACATAAATACATATATGTATATAAATACACATACATAAATACATATATGTATATAAATACACATACATAAATACATATATGTATATAAATACACATACATAAATACATATATGTATATAAATACACATACATAAATACATATATGTATATAAATACACATACATAAATACATATATGTATATAAATACACATACATAAATACATATATGTATATAAATACACATACATAAATACATATATGTATATAAATACACATACATAAATACATATATGTATATAAATACACATACATAAATACATATATGTATATAAATACACATACATAAATACATATATGTATATAAATACACATACATAAATACATATATGTATATAAATACACATACATAAATACATATATGTATATAAATACACATACATAAATACATATATGTATATAAATACACATACATAAATACATATATGTATATAAATACACATACATAAATACATATATGTATATAAATACACATACATAAATACATATATGTATATAAATACACATACATAAATACATATATGTATATAAATACACATACATAAATACATATATGTATATAAATACACATACATAAATACATATATGTATATAAATACACATACATAAATACATATATGTATATAAATACACATACATAAATACATATATGTATATAAATACACATACATAAATACATATATGTATATAAATACACATACATAAATACATATATGTATATAAATACACATACATAAATACATATATGTATATAAATACACATACATAAATACATATATGTATATAAATACACATACATAAATACATATATGTATATAAATACACATACATAAATACATATATGTATATAAATACACATACATAAATACATATATGTATATAAATACACATACATAAATACATATATGTATATAAATACACATACATACACATTTCCACCCACACAGACATGCAGAGAACCACGAATATGAGGAACCGGAGAACACGAAACCCTCACTAAGAGATTCATTATTAGTTGTCAACGCAAAGACGTCACAAGAAATTCGGAAATGTTTCATGTGAATGTCCATATGACATTTCTGTCGTCCTGCAGGTGTGATGATAACTATTGCATCATTATACTTATTGATGTCTATTTCGTGCATTTTTGGGAAATTGGTTGGTGTTAATGGATCTATGTATGTATATGTATTTTCGTATATATGTATTTTGTTGTTCGATTGTTTGTTTATCATGTTTTTGCTTAATACTGACGAATAATGTTTTTGTTTTTTTTTTATTGCAAGAATGTGAAATTCATTTTCATTTTTCTTTTTTTTTCTTTTTTACCATATTGCGTATAACATGATAGACGAAATTGAAAAGATAAAGAACGAAAAAGGAGAAGCGAACTAAAAAAATTGAAGAAGAATAAAAAAATAAAAAAAAAAGAGGAAGAAGTATTAGTGACAGATGAGGAAGAAGAAGAAGGAAAGAACTAGATGAAGAAGAAGAAGAGGGAATACAAGAACAGGAAAGAGAAGAAGACTAAGAAGGAGAACAAGCCGAAGAAGAAATGATAGACGAAGAAGAAAAGTAAAGAGGAGAAAAACAAACAGACAAGTAGTGGAAGAAAAAAAAAAAAGAACCGATAAAAAAAAAGATCAATAAATCAAAGATAAATAAGAACAATAACAACAAAAAAATCACGCGGAAAAGAAGATAAAGAAAGAGTAAAGAACAAACAAAAACGCCCAAGAAAAGAAAAGAAAGAAAGAAAGAAAAAAAAACGAGTCAAGTACACTCAGCACAGAGCTTGAGGCACGAAGGACCTCCATCGAGCTGTAAGACACATTTCTCTACGAGGCAAAGTCAAGATACAAACCGACTAATTGATGAAGTGGATGTGTGTGTTATGATATAATCTGCCATGAATTAAAGGTGTTTTTATGGTGGGGGTTGGGGTTTTGTTGTTGTTGTTGTTTTCCTTGTGACAAGTGAGTTTTGACTAGATTGGTTCCTACAGCTGGAGATACAGTTTTTTTTTTTCTTTTCTTTTCTTTTCTTTCTTTTCTTTTCTTTCTCTGTATTCATCTCTCATTCGCTCTTCTTCTTCTCTCTCTCTCCCTCTCTATCTATCTATCTATCTATATATCTATCGATCTATCTATCTCTTGCATTAATACATGTTTACATGCACAGCCTCCCTCCACTCCCTTATTCAAACACATATTTATGGTGCAACACACACAACCCCCCCCCCCACCCACCACAAACATATGCACGCAGCCCCCCCCACACAGAGAATATCATCCTCCCCTCATATACACATAACCCCTTCCCCTCCTCCCCCACCACACACACACATGCACATCCCCCCTCCTCCCCCTCCACACACACACAAGTACCCCTCACCCAACCTATCCCTAATACGTCTCCCCCCTCCCCTCTCCTACCCCACCACACACAACCCGCCCTCCTCCCCTTCATCCCCCTTCACACAAACACCCCCTTCCTCCCCTCCACAAACACCCATACACCCACCCCCCTCCTTCCATCCCCTTACTCCCCCTCCACAAAAACACCCCTCCACCCCCTCCCCACAAACACCCCCACCTCCCCCCTCCCACCCCCACCTCCCCCTACCCCCTGCCCCCTCCCACCCCCACAAACACACCCAAAGGCTTTGACGTCAACAATTAAAAGCCGCCAGTGCCCCGCCAGCCCTGCCGTTGAAACAGCTTGAGCACTGCACTCAGGGAAGCTGCGAACGCGTCTCAAGTGCAGACGAGAGCTGTGTTTATAGTGGAGATAGGGCCTCTTCTTTAATAACTTGGGACTTGCTTTTGCTCTTGTTGGTTGTAAAAAAATATATATTTTATTAAAGAAATTGTATGTGATATAGGTGTTTTTTTTCTATTGCTGTTACGTTTGTTTAATGATCTTGTGCTGGTCTTTCTTTCTCTGTTTCTCTCTCTTTCTTTCTCTCTCTCTCTCTCTATCTATCTATCTATTTATGTATCTCTCTCTCTCTCTCTATCTATCTATCTATCTATTTATCTATTTATCTCTCTCTCTCTCTCTCTCTCTCTTTCTCTATCTCTCCTTGTCTCTCTCTTGTAAATCAAGACGCAAATTTTCCTGTTTAATATTTGTTTTACTTGCATTATTCATTTATTTATTTATTCATTCATCCTTTTCTCTTTTGGAAATGAAAACCAAAAGACCAGTATAAAGACCAGATTCAGACCAGTCTAAAGGCCATATCAGCAGGGCAGCCCTTTATCAGTTCAGTCCTACGTTCACATGTATAATTGAACTGATGCGATGCATTTGAAGTAACGCGGAAGTTGTCACAATGTCACGAGGAAAATTAAATGTAATAGGTGGAAACACACAAACACACACACACACACACACACACACACACACACACACACACACACACACACTCACTCACTCACTCACTCACTTCTCAAGAAGCAATTAGGGGTAAGGGTATAATATCTGAAGTGACTATATTATCCAAAACAAGAAAGCAATGATTCAACTGCAACCTTTGGGTAAAGTTGCAAGGCAGTGCTATCTGATTGATATTTCACTCTACGAACCAATTTCATACTGTTAACACAATAATAGTATATACTGATAGAATATTCATCCAGAAAAATGTATACCTTTATATACCCATTGCTAGAAAAAGGAAAATATAATTCTGTGCAACCTCTGTAGCCTGCAACTTAGCCCTGGTATGATTGTTTGGTAATCAAGAGTCATCTGGCAGCTTAGTAGCTGTAGTAGTAGTGAGTGTAGCACTAGTAGTAGTAAAGATATATTTAAAGTAAATGTAGCAGTAGTTGTTGTTCCAGCTAATATTAGTAGATGTAATTGTAGTAGTAATAGTAGTAGTAGTTGTTGTAACAATAATATCAATAGTAGTAGAAGTTGTAACAGTAGTAATAATAGTAATAGTAATGGTAGTTATTATGGTTTTAGTAACAACAGTAGTAATAGCAGTTTAATTAGAAGTAGTAGTATCAGTAGTGATAATTAATAATGGCAATGGCAATTATCATAATGATGGTACGAAAAGATAATACCAGCAACGATGACAATAGTCCTATACAAAAATCAGAAATAAAGATTGTCTTCTTTTGCAACCAATGATATCTAAACGTAACGGGACTCCAGTTGTTTCACGAAGATAATCATCATAACGAGGATAACAAGCAAGGACGGCGATAAACG
>BOPN01006008.1:45000-50000 GCA_017312705.2 Penaeus japonicus | reverse complement strand
GGGCATTTCTCCACCGCCCTTCGATCACTTCCACTCTAGCCCTCGGCGAAGGCGCCGGGAGCGTCAGCCCCCGCCGCTGACCTCTGTCTCGTCCGCGAGACACGCGCCTAACAGCGAACAGAAGACATCAGAAGCCATCGAGACCTGTAATTATTTATATTTCAACCGTGTCGACATTCACCAATAAAGGAGTCAAGAATACCAGACTTTGGCTTCAAAATACCCTTTGTGAGCACCTCTCACAAAATGGTGGCAGCGGTGGGATCCGTTCTATTTGAAAACCTCCGAAAATCTACGAAAACTCGCCACGCTATATCTAGCACAGCAAGAGTTCCACAAAATGGCAACCTACATCGCAAGAATGTGTCAGGACGTAAGGCCATAGGAACACCCAGGCGATTCCAACATCAAGATTTGGAACCATAAGCCCTGGCAACGTGACCACGCAGCGAGCAAGAAAAATCGAGAAATTCGGACACAAGATGGACCCCTCTACACAAACGCACCTAAAACTTCCCTCCGAAATGTTTCCGCTCGACAATTCTTCACAAAACCGTAAGTACATACAATGGGCCAATTCTCCTTATTTCTCTACTTTCTCTATGTCCCCCATATACGTGTGCTTATGTGTTTTAACAGTGAAAGAAGTTCAAACGTTCTCTGTTAGGCAAAGTGTTCTTTTCTCTCACACTTTCAACATTATAATTACATTCTTATCGGTGATCGAACTGTTCATTTAATAACTGCATTAAATGTATTGTATATTTTGCCGTAAAACGACTTTAAAGAAAGTAATTTTGTGTGTTCCAATCCTTTTTTTTCTATGATGCTACACATTTTTTTTTCTCATTCGTTAATCACTCGTTTCTATTATCGAATTCTATAATTCTACAACTCGCTATGTATATAAACTTACGAGTCTGAAAGTTCGTTAGTATTTTAAGGAATATTCCATGTATAAATTTCCCCTCGCCCCCCAAGCCACGCTCAGCCCCCACCCCCCCAAGCCACGCTCGACAAACGCCACGCTACAACCCCCCCCCCCCCCCTCCCACCCCCGCTACGTGACTCTCGGACCAGCGTCAGGTCACAGGAGAACTTTTTCCCACCCCCGTATCCTCCCTCGACCCTCCCCCACTCTCTGTTCGTCCTTCTTTCCCTCTTCCCTTGGCCCTGTATGTAAAGGTTATCAAGCAGGTTACGGAACTCCATTAACTACGAAACGAGGCCCGGATTGTGGTCGCTCAAAAACACCACGGTTTGGAAGCTCAGAAGCAGCAGACGCCAAAAACGCCCAGAAGAGAGAGCATGGCCGTCATTCCCAGAAACCAAGAGTGTGGCACCCGTCGAACAGGACAGCCGGACGCCCTCATTCATAACGTGGAAGGCCCGCCTGCAAATTAACCAAACAGCAGCAGCCAAGTACGGAAAAACATGGAAAGCAAAAGAACGGAATCCGACATGCCGACATCCGGGAAGTGGGACAACGACATGAACGCACCAACGAGACGCGCAAATCACCGCCAGAGTTAGAAGTTGACCTGAACCACTCAAGGCCGGACGACACGTTCGCCCTTCAAGGACGACTTCAACTTTACGGCTTGAGGACAAGCCTTTTTAGGTGGCCGAGCAGTCTGTGAGACCACGTTGAAGCCACGTGGAGACATAAGATTACCACGTGGTCATGATGCTATAAAAACGAACTAGGCAACTCTTGCATAGCGACCTAGCGTCAGGTCATCCGGGGCATTTCTCCACCGCCCTTCGATCACTTCCACTCTAGCCCTCGGCGAAGGCGCCGGGAGCGTCAGCCCCCGCCGCTGACCTCTGTCTCGTCCGCGAGACACGCGCCTAACAGCGAACAGAAGACATCAGAAGCCATCGAGACCTGTAATTATTTATATTTCAACCGTGCCGACATTCACCAATAAAGGAGTCAAGAATACCAGACTTTGGCTTCAAAATACCCTTTGTGAGCACCTCTCACAACTATGATAATATTGATAATGATATTGGTAACAATAATAATGACAATAGTAATGATGATGATAAGGATAATAAAATAATGATAATAACAATGATAACGATTAAGATAAAAAATAAATATTATGACATTGATGATGATTATCATAATAATAATGATGATGATAAAGACAATGATGAAAAAAATAATAATAACATTAATAACAACTATCATAATAACCATGATGATAATGATAATAATAATGATGATGATAAGGATAGCATTAATGATAATGATATCAATTATAATAGTAGTAATAATATTGGCAATGATAATTAAAATTATGATAATAACAATAACGAAATTAACAATGATAATAATCATGATAATTACAATTATGATAAAAACAATGATAATAACCATAGTAATAATAATAAGGATAATAATATTAATGAAGAAATAATATAAATGATGGTAATAGAAATGATAATGATAATAATAAAAGTGATACTACTATTAACGATGATAATACTGATCATGAAAACAAAATATATATAATGATAACGATAACCTCAAAATTAATTATGATAATAATCATAAGTGTAAGAGTAATGATATTGATAATAATAACAATAACAACAACAATAATGATAATAATGATAATAATAATAATAATAATGATAATAATAATAACAATAATAATAATAATAATAATAACAATAATAATAATAATGATAATACTACTAATGATAATGAAGATAATACTAATAATTATGATAAAAATGATAAAAATAACAATGATGATAAGAAGAAAAAGAACAATAATGATAATGATAAGAATACTGATGATAATAATGATAATGATAATCATAATGACAGTAATAATAATGAAGATAATTCACTAGGATAATAATAATAATGACAGTAATAATGATAAAGATAATTCATAAGGATGACAGTAATAATGACAGTAATGATAATAACAATAATAATAGTGATATGATAAAGATTATGACAATGATAATGATATTGATTATGATGATAATAATGATGATATTGATAGTAATAATAAGAATAACAAGAGCAAGAACAATGATGATACTGATAATAAAAATAATAATAACGATAAGGAAAAAAATCAAAATATTAAGAATGATATTGATAATAATAATAATACCAAAAATAAAGATAACAATGACAATGCTAATAATAATAATAATGTATAAAAGAATAATAGCCATAACGCCACACTGACTATTCAAATAACAAACATGTTTTTTTTCATATAAAAACTCAGTTCTCTAGACTTACCTAACTAAAAATAACAAAAGGAAAAAACCCTATAAACAAAATCCTTTAACCTCAAACAACAAAATTAGTCCGAAGTAACGCAAATAATGAGGTCTGTGGATATACCTTGCTCCAAGGAATAAGAATGATGACAATATGATTTCATGTCGTCATAAAGGTCAACGAGGCGGGAGTCAAGGTCACGTACTTGTGATGTAATCAGGCAGACGACCTTCTATGTGGAGGAGGTTTCGTTTTTCTATATATTTAATTGTTTTTGTCAGTTCTTGAGATTAGGCTCATATACGTAAGAATACAGACTTGTGTTTCACAGTTACACACACACATGTAAGTATCGACACACACAGACATACACGTACATCTAAGGATATACATGTA
Organism: Penaeus japonicus; assembly: GCA_017312705.2. Lineage (NCBI taxonomy): Eukaryota > Metazoa > Arthropoda > Malacostraca > Decapoda > Penaeidae > Penaeus > Penaeus japonicus. The sequence goes on along the minus strand of BOPN01006008.1, from coordinate 46,348 downwards.
TACAAAACGCACACGGATATAGACACTCATCCACACACACACACACACAAACACACACACACAAACACACACACACATATAAACACACACACACACACAAACACACACACACTCACACAAACACACACACATACACACACAAACACACACACACATACACACACACACACAAACAAACACACACACACACACACACACAAACAAGCATACACATACACACACACAAACACACACACTCATACACACACACAAACAAACAAACACACACACACACACAAACACACACACACACTCACACACATGCAACTAATTTCCTTCAAAACCATTTTTCATAATTGGTCTCTAGCAAGTCCTTCTGACGCAACGCAACGATAGCCTTGGCAATACCCCCCCCCCTCCCCTCCATCCTCTCTCCCTCGACCCCCAACATCCTAACCCTACCCTCCCCCCCCCCTCCCTCCTAGACCGCCACTTTTCCCCTCAGCCAAAGCAACCATGCATTGCGTCAAATTTTACTCATTTTCTTTCTTTCTTTTCCTTCATTCTTTCTTTTCTTTCTTGTATCTAAACGACCTTTGCCTCCTTTAATCTTTCTTAAAGTTCTCCAACTGACTTCCTTGCTCCCTCCTTCTCCTCCCTCCCCCCTCCCCCCTCATCCCCCGAGGCATCCCTCCCCTTCTCTCCACCACTATCCTTTTATGTCCTCGGTCAAAGTGGCTGGTTATTCGTTGCTTCTTTACCAATAGTGGTAGTAAAAAGTATTAGTAGTTGTAGTAGAACTAGTAGTAGTAATAGTAGTATAAACAGTAGTAATAGTGCTAGCAGTAGAAGAAGTAGTAGTAATAGTGGTAGAAATGCGAATAGTAGTGATGATAATTGCAATGCTACTAGCAATAGTTGTGCTACTTGCATTAGTATAAGTAATAGTAATAATGATAGTAGTAGCAGTAACAGTAGTAGTAGTAGTAGTAGCAATAGTGCTATCAGTTGTAGTACTAGTGCTAGCAGCAGCAGTAGTGGTAGTTGTTGTTGTTGTAATAGTAGTGGTAGTATCCATTAGCGTATGAGTTCCTTCGCCCTCAGTCTTACTGTAGTTCTTCAACTAAACTCTCAATTCTCTTACACTTTCTCTCTCTTTATCTGTGTGTGGGTTTTTTTTTTTTCGTTTGTTTGTTTTTTTAGCTAATATTTCTTTTTTCTTTTTCTCCCCATTCCTCTAGTATGCTCCTCCTTTACTTCCTCCTCCTCCTCCTCCTCCTCCTACTCCTATTCTTATTATGTCTACGCCCTCTCCTCCTCTCCCTTTCTCTTTTTCCTCTTCATCCTTCTCTCATTCCTCCTCCTTTCT
>BOPN01006008.1:5000-10000 GCA_017312705.2 Penaeus japonicus | reverse complement strand
AGTATTGAAGGTATGATGTATCTGTTTTCCTGGGAGAGTGTGGGAGGGAAGAGAGAGAGAGAGAGAGGAAGGGAGAGAGTGAGGAGGGGGAGAGAAGAAAGAGAGGTGGAAAGAGATATAAGGAGGTCGCGAGAATGAGGAGTGTAGGAGGGAAAGAGAGAGAGGGGAAGAGGAGAGAGGAAGAGAGAAACATAAGGATCAAGTGAGAGATAATAGAAAGGAGAGAGTGAAGAGGTGGGGAAAAGAGGAAGCGAGAGAGAGTGGAGAGAGAGGGGGGGGGGAGAAAAAGAGACGGATAGGGAAAAGGAAGAAGAGAAAAAGAGAAATAAGTCTAATCATACAGAATGGAAAGATAAGCATAAACCAAACGTGGTGATTATAATACTGATTAAAAAAAAATCATAAAAAACAATAAAATCATAATAAAAAAAAACATGATACTGGAAGTCCTCATGGATATCATCTTCAGGTCTTCGCAATCCAGTAGAATTCCGGACGTTGCTGTTGTATCATCTTATATCACGCGTTTAAGTATAGTGGGTTTCATATGATAAATGATAAATGATTATAGCTGCAATGATGAAACTGCTGTTGAGAATCATGATAATTATGATTGATGGAATAACAATAACGATACTAAATATGATGGTAATCGTAATGACAGTGACAATAATGATCAAAATAACATAGTAATGATAATAATGATAGTAATTAATATGGTAGATAATTGTTGATAATGTTGATGACGAAAATGACTATCATTGTCATTATCCTCATTATCATTATCATCATTATCAATATTGTTATTTTCATTATCATTATCATTATCACTATTGATTATTGATGTTGCTGTGAGAGAGAGAGCGGGAGAAAGAGAGAGAGAGAGAGAGAAAGAAAGAGGGAGAGAGAGAGAGAGATCTGCATGACCCCTTGTCTAGTACATTCACCCACGAAGAGGGCAAGAGAGGGCAATGGATCGAGATATAAAATGGGACTTAACAATCATGCATCACAGCCTGCCTCCACCCCCCCCCCCCCCCGCCTTCGCTCATTCGCTCATTTCCAAGCCCATTCACCCCTCTTCCTCTTACCTTTACACTTCTATACCCCTCCCATATCTCTTTACCCTTACCCCTCCCCCTCTCCTCCCTGCCCCCCCACCCCACCCATCACCCCCTACTCTTCTAAACCCTACCCTACCTTCTTCGCTCCTTCTCTCTATTCTTTTCTTCTTCTCTCCCACTCTCTTTCCTTACCTCTCTCTTCTCCTTCTTTCCTTTCCTCTCCCTTTCCCTCCCTCCCTCCCTCCCTCGTCTCTTCCTTCCTTCTTTCCTTTCTTCCTTTCGTCCTTCCCTCCTTCCCTCTCCCCCCCCCCCTCCCCCCCTCCATCCATCTGTCCCTCCCCTTCTTCAACCCTCCTCCCCTCTCTCCTTCCCTCTTTCCTTCCTTTCCCTCCTCCCTCCCTCCTTCCCTTCCCTCCCTCCTTACCTCCCATCCTCCTTCCACACTCTCTCCTTCCCCCCTTCCACCCTCTCACCCCCCCACCCCCCCACCCTCTCTCCTTCCCTTCCCACCTCTGTCCCATCCATCTTTCCTCTACCACCCTCATCTACTCTCTCTTGGAGGTAGATCACCTTTCCGTGACCTTAAGCATCTCTCTGCCAAGGACATGTCTCGCTTTCTCCTTCCTGCTTTGCGACAATGGCAGGATCATTCACCGAGCTTAGCCGGATGCGAGGTGAGTGTGTGTTATCAATGTTGTGATCAAGGCGTGGGTGTGTGGGGGTGTTTTATGAAGGTTGGATGGGTGGGTGGGGGGTAGGAAAGGTGGGAGGTGGGGATAGGTGGGGTGGTTGGAAGATGTAGAAAGACGGGGGTGGAGGGAGAGCTAGAATAAGGGGAGGGGAAGGGAGGGAAGGAGGGAAAATATTCATTTTGAGATCAACTCGTGAGCGTGTGCGGTTTTTTGAAGTGGGGAGGGTAGGGTGGGAACGGAGGGAGGTGGGGTAGGAGGGGAGGGAGGAGGGTCAAGAGGGGGGGGAGGGAGAGCTAGAGTAAGGGAGAGTAAAATGTGGGATGGGAGGTGGGGAGAACACGGACGGGAGTGGGGGAAGGAGGGGGGGGGGCGGAGAAAGAGAAGAAAAGAAGGAAGCGAAGGAGGGAGGGAGGGAAAGAGAGGAAAAGAAAGGAGGGAAAAAAAGAAGCGAAGGTGGGATGTAGGAAAAAAGAGAATAAGAAAGAAAAGGGGGAAATTGGAAGGAAGGGAGAGTCAAGGAAAAAGAGGGAGATGGAGGGAATAAAAAGCATCAGGGAAAAGGGAAAATGAAGGGAAAGAAAAAGAAAAAGCCAAAGCAGACCAAAGTGAAGATAGAGGGAAAAGAGACGAATGGGGGAAGGGAAAAGAGGGAAAGAGTTGAGACATGGGAGGGAAGGAGAAGGAGGGAAAGAAAGAAAGATGGAAGTAGAGAGGCGAGGGATAGAGGGGAGTAAAGGAGAGGTGAGGAGAGGGAGGCGAGGGATAGAGGGGAGCGAAGGAGAAGTGAGGAGAGGGAGGGAAGAAGGAAAGAAAGAGGGGAGTGGAGAGAGGGGGGGAGGGGGGGAAGAAAGGGGTAACAGCGGTCATTGAGCCTTTTGATAAGTGGGTGTGAGTGACAGGTCGCTGTACTGGAAGTAAGGGGGGAAATCTCGACGTTTCTGACTATGCTATATCATATGAAATTCGCCACCTTTTATCAAACAATTTGTAATTATCCTTATTATCATTATCATGATCATTATCCTGACCATTTTTTTCTGTAATCAGGGAGTTTTTGTGACATAAAATAAAGTGAACTTATAATCATGATGATTATAATCACATAATGATTAATAATCATGACGCAATCACAAACAAACACACACACATATACTTATGACGCAAGAAATAAAATTTACTTACATTGCGATGATAATAATGCACTTTCGTTACTTACCTGAAATACAAATTAAAAGTCATTATTGCTTTGAGATATATATAGTGACGAGTAGCAATGTTGATGATGATAAAATATAACAAAGACTGCAGTAATATTGATGATAGGGAAAGTAATGATGATGATGATGATGATTAGAATTATGATAATAATAATGTTAGTGATTATAAAGGCAGTAATGATAATAATGATATTAATAACAACAACAATAATAATAATAATAACAGAAAAAACAATAATAATGATGATAAAAATAATAAAAAGGACAACAAGAATAGTATAATAATGATGGTAATGACAGTCACAATAATCATAATGATATTATCAATCGTGATAGCAATGACGATAACAATGAGAACAAAGCTTATAATGATAACAATACCAATAATGATAATGATGATAAAAATAATGATAACATTTATAATGAAAATGATGATGATGATAATGATTATAGTAATAATAATAATAATAGTAGTAGTAGTAGTATGACAATAACAACAATAATGATAATAATAACAATAATAATAATAATAGCAGTAGTAGTAGTAATGAAAATAATGATAATAGTAATGATACTAATAGTAATGGTAATGATTATAATAACAATAATGAAAGCAAAAAAATCGATAATGATAATAATAACTATAATAATGATTATAGTGATGTCAAAGAGGATAATGGTAATGATGTTTACAATAATGATAATACGATATTAATGGTAGTGATAGTAATGATGATAATAATAATAATGATAGAAATGAAAACAATAATAGTAATAATAATAATAATAATAATAATGACAATGAAATAATAATGATAATGATAATAATAACAATGATAATAATAATAATGATAATAATAATAATAATAATAGTAATAGTAATAATAATAATAATAATAATAATAATGATAATAATGATAATAATAATGACAATAATAATAATAACAATGATGGGGATGATAATAATGATAATGATAATAATAATGAAAAGATTACTGCTCTGATATCGATGACAATAACAATAACAGATGATATCATAATAATGATAACAACGACGTTTATGATAACAGAGCGAGATAGAGGTAGATAGAAAGAGAGAGAGAGAGAGAGAGAGAGAGAGATGTTTATACACCTTATACACATACGTAGACATGCAAATGAAGGCAACAGAGTAGCACATGCATTAGTTCAGGTAGATACAGAGTTGATAGGTAAGCCTTGAAGTGGTTCTCTAACCACGTGAGTAAAATGGATAGTCGAACACCCACCTCACGTCCTCTTCATATTTTTCTCTTTTTTATTTTATTTTTCGTCTATCTTTTTTTTTTTTTATCTTTTATGGTTGTAAATACACTTAATAAACATTTAGAAGCTATTATGTACGCTCAATAGGAGTGAAATAAATACTGTATTTTTTTACTTCATACATAACTATAAGATATATATATTATATATATATATATATATATATATATATATATATATATATATATATATATATATGTATATATATATATATATATATATATATATATATATATATATATATATATGTATATATATATATATATATGTATATATATATATATATATATATATATATATATATATATATATATATATATATATGTATATATATATATGTATATATGTATATATATATATTTATATATATATATATATATATATATATATATATATATATATATTCATATATATATAGTCGTGCAGTCTAGTAAACAGGTATTGCAATAAGAAAAGAAAGAAAAAGAGATGAATAAAAAATAGCGAAATAAATGAAAAAAAAATGTAAATGATAATTTTCAATTATCAATCTGTCATGCTTGCTTTCGAGAAATAGATGGATTTAAATTTTAAAAAATGAAGACTGTTAGATCATACAATATTAATAAAAAATGAGTGACATTACCCCTTTCTTGTTATTCTTAAAATTAGTAATTGAACCTTACAATTACTGTCGGGAATATATCGCATTAATGAAGATGACATTTTGAAAGATACGTCAG
>BOPN01006007.1:82500-84812 GCA_017312705.2 Penaeus japonicus | reverse complement strand
GTCTCTCTGTCTAACTCTCCTCTCTCGCTCTCTCTATCTATCTCTCTACTGTTGTCTTTCTATATATCTACTCTATCTGTATTTCTCCCTCTATTTATCTCTGTCTATCTATCTCGATATGTCTGCCTGTCTTTCTCTATCTCTCTTTCTATTGCTGTCTGTCTATATACCTTCTCTCTCTCTCTCTTTCTCTCTCTATCTCTTTTTGTATTGTTGTCTGCCTGTCTATATATCTACTTTGTCTGTCTTTCTATCTGTTTGTCTCTTTCTCTCCCTTTCTCTCATTCTCTCTCTCTTTCTCTCTCTCACTCTTGTATTCTCCTTCTCTCTCTCTCTCTTTATCTATTTATATCTCTCTTTATGTATATATATATATATATATATATATATATATATATATATATATATATATATATATATACATGTGTGTGTGTATCACAAGATAGGAGAAGGCTTTTATTGTAACGTAGAAGGCGAGAGGAATGACAGCAGAACGCTGCCCTTCCTCACCAGAGCACGCGAGGACTGTGGGGCAGCCAGCCGTGGTCAAAACGTCATCCGGTTCATATAAACAAAAACGGCTTGACTGACTTTTTATATCTATACTTAACCTAACATAATCAATCAAAATGTCAAAATGTAATAACCCTTTCTGGATTGTTTACGCATGGCCGACAAACCAGTGGATTATATCTTGGTATTGACCTGCATCCGACAACAGATCATTACTATCATTATCGTCAGTACCAACATCATTACTACTATCGTCATTATCATCATTATCTTTATAATTATATTAATGATAAAAGTTTTAACGATAGTAATGACAAGGATGATAATAATTACAATATCAATGATAATAGTAATGATGATGATGATTATGATAATGATTGTTATGATGATATGGGTGATAATGATAAATATCATGATAATGTTAACACTGGTAGTGACTATTAACATCATGAATAATATGTATGTATATAAGTATATATATAGCCAGTGATGTAATTTATTATTCTATATTTTGAAGTAGTAAGACCGAAAAAAAAATCTAGTGCCATCCTGATTTCATACAATGGAAATCATTATCATATGATGTTACTGAGCTGATACTATCATGTTCAAGTGAACACGCACAAACTTATAAAAACGCCGGCGTGTGAGAGGTTCTTATTATCATCAGTAATAGTAATAGGGTATTATCAATTTTATTAGCAAATTCAGAGGTATTATATGTTTTTATTGCATATCGTTCCTCGCCAATTATTGCATTGTATTCTCATAACGAATGCCATCATGACTGCCATTGTGATTGCTTGACTGATTGATTATCATTACTATTATCACCATCCTCATCCTCATCATCATCTATATCATCGTCACCTTCAACATCATCACGATCATCATCCTCGTTAACATCATCATTATTATCACTATTATTATCATCACAATTATTTCCTATATAATGTTTATTATCAAATTCTTTATTACAATTATTATTACAATTTATATTATTCAATCGTTATCTATTATTTCTTTTTTCATTGATACTGATAGCAATAGTAGTACTCTCGTTTTATGATTGATACTGGTACTAATATATATTACTACTGTTATCGACATTATCTGGTTATCAATACTATCATTACCATCACAACATATACACTCAACTTTATTATTTTTTGCTAGCCACGTCACCATTATCAATGTTACTGACATTGTCATTATTATTTCCATCATCAGCATTCTTTAAAAGGCACCAAGAGGAACTAGGGCTGAGGAACAATTTTGCGAATGATGCAACAAAATGAGTATAGACCCATTTTCAGCTGCTCTCTCTCTTTCTCTCTTTCTCCTCTCTCTCTCTTTCTTTTTCATTATCTTTCTCTGTCTCTGTCTTTCTTTATCTGCCTTCCTCTGTCTATCTTTCCTCTCTCGCTCTCTCTCTATCTATCTCTCTTTCTATGCTGCCTGTCTATATAACTACTCTGTCTCTCTCTTTCTCTATATACATCTCTGTCTATCTATCTCGATATGTCTGCTAGTGTTTCTCTCTCACCCCTCCCCCCTGACCCCCTGTCTCTCTCTTTCTTTCTCTATCTCTTTCTATTGTTGTCTGTCTATATATATACTGCCTCTCTCTCTTTCCTTCTTTCTCTATGTCTCTTTCTATCGCTGTCTGCCTGCCTATATAACTATTTTGTCTGACTTTCTATCTGTCTGTTTCTCTCTCTCTATCTGTTTATCTGTATTTCTATAAATCTATCTCTCCCTTTTTCTCTATCTCTTTATCTATGTTTATCTCAATATAT
>BOPN01006007.1:72500-75000 GCA_017312705.2 Penaeus japonicus | reverse complement strand
AGAAAGCTAGCCAAGGCTTCAAATAAATATTGCTCCGTAAAGAAGAGGCTGCTCTAGTTACGGCGAAAGGCAATGTCAGGCAACCGAAAAGGCCTGGACCTAAAGCCAGACCTTCAGGGACGAACGTCAGATGATACAGGAAGAAAATTTACACCCACATAGCTCTGAATACCCAGTGATGTAATATATTCTATATTTAGAAGTATGACCGATAAAACAAAAACTAGTGTCATCCTAATTTCATACAATGGAAATCATTATCATATGATGTTATTGAGCTGATACTATTATGTTCAAGTGAACACGCACAAACTTATAAAAACGCCGGTGCGTGTGAGGTTCAAATTATTAGTAATAGTAATAGGGTGCTCTCAATTATATGATTCTTTGATTGAATATCATTCCTCGACAATTATTGCGTTATTCTCTCATAAAGATTGCCATCATGGCTGTCATTGTGATTGCTTGACTGACTGATTATCATTACTATTATCCCCTTCATCATCATCATCTTTATCCTCGTCATCGTCATCATCATTATCCTCGTTAACATCATCATTATTATCACTATTATCATCACAAATATTTCCTATATGATGATTATTATCTACTTCATTATTACGATTGTTATTTCTATTATTTATTATCTAATCGCTATCTATTATTTCCTTTAGCATTGATACTGATAGTAATAGTAGTACTCTTGTTATATGATTGATGCTGGTACTAATATATATTATTACTGTTATCGACATTATCTTGTTATCACTACTATCATTACGATCACAACATATACACTCAGCTTTATCATTTTGGATAGCCATGGCATTATTATCAATGTTATTGACATTGTCATCATTATTTCCATCATCAGTATTCCTTAAAAGGCACCAAGAGGAAATATGGCTGAGGTACAAATTTGAGAATGATGCAACAAAATGAGTAGAGAACCATTTTCAGCAGCTATCTCTCCCTCACTCTTTCTTTCTCATTCTCTCTCTTTCTTTTTCACTATCTCTCTCTGTCTCTCTGTCTTTCTTAATCTGTGCCTCTGTCTAACTCTCCTCTCTCGCTTTCTCTATCTATCTCTCTACTGCTGTCTTTCTATATATCTACTCTATCTGTATTTCTCTCTCTCTTTATTTATCTTTGTCTATCTATCTCGATATATCTGCCTGTCTTTCTCTCTCTCTCTTCTCTCTCTATTTATCTCTGTCTATCTATCTTGATATGTCTGCCTGTCTTTCTCTCTCTTTCGATTTCTTTCTCTATCTCTCTTTCAATTGCTGTCTGTCTATATACCTTCTCTCTCTTTCTTTCTGTATCTCTTTTCTATTGTTGTCTGCCTGTCTATATATCTACTCTGTCGGTCTTTCAATCTGTCTGTCTCTTTCTCTTTCTCTCATTCTCTCTCTCTTTCTATCTTTATCTCTTTCTTATTCTCTCTCTCACTCTTATTTTCTCCCTCTCTCTCTCTTTATCTATTTCTATCTCTCTTTATACACATTTATATATATATATTATATATTATATATATGTATACATATATATACATATATATAAATATATATACATATGTATATATGTATGTATATACATATATATATACACATATATATATATGTGTGTGTGTGTGTGTGTGTGTGGATCGCAAGATAGGAGAAGACTTCTACTGCAACGATGAAGGCGGGAGGAATGACAGCAGAGCGCTGCCCTTCTTCACCAGAGCACTTTGGGGCAGCCAGCCGTGGTCAAAACGTCAGCCGGTTCATATAAAAAAACGGCTTGACTGACTTTTTATATCTTTACTTAACCTAACATAATCAATCAAAATGTCGAAATGCAATAACCCTTTCTGGATTGTTTACGCATGGCCGACAAACCAGTGGATAAGATCTTGGTTTTGACTTGCATCCGACAACAGATCATTATTGTCATTATCATCAGTACCAACATCATTACTACTATCGTCATTATCATCATTATCTTTATTATGATATAAATGATAAAAGTTTTAACGATAGTAATGACAAGTATAATAATAATTGCAATATCAATGATAATAGTAATGATGATGATGATTATGATAATGATTGTTATGATGATATGGGTGATAATCATAAATATGTTGATAATGTTAACAATGGTAGTGATTATTAACATCATGAATAATATGTATGTAAATAAGTATATACATAGCCAGTGATGTAATTTATTATTCTATATTTTGAAGTAAGATCGAAAATAAATCTAGTGCCATCCTGATTTCATATGGTTGTGTGAAGGAGAGGCTACTCCAGTAACGGCGAAAGGCAATGTCAGGCAACCGAAAAGGCCTGGACCTAAAGCCAGACCTTCAGGGACGAACATCAGATGATACAGGAAGAAAATTTACACCCACATACCTCTTAATACCCAGTGATGTAATCTACTCTGCATTTTGAAGTAACACCGATAAAAGAAAAAAAAAAAAACAAACTAGTGCCATCCTAATTTCATA
>BOPN01006007.1:45000-50000 GCA_017312705.2 Penaeus japonicus | reverse complement strand
TATTGGGAAACTGCAATAGTTACGTCCGGAAAAAAGTGTGTGCTATGATCGCTCCCTTTTTACACACGCGAAGGGCTAGAAACCGCAAAGTAGAGCACATAGCGCCATTATGCAGTTGCGAAGGGAGTCCAGTGAAAGGTAATTGAACACTCCTTATCTAATCCACTCACTGCCGCCGATGGCAGCTTCGCCTTTCGAGTAAATGTTACTTATTCAAATGTCATGGATATCTCTTAATATATATATATATATATATATATATATATATATATATATATATATATATATATATATACATATATATATTGTGATGGTATTAAGATGTGTCTCTACTACGACCTGTTTGTGTAAATTGTATATATCCTACATACTAACACTATTTGTGTAATGGGCCAAACGGGTCCCGTCCCTGGCACCCGAATATGTGGCGAGCAGAGATTGATCTAATTCCCACACATAATATATAAAGGGATTACGTGAAACACGGTAGCGAAAACATTAACAATATATTATAAAATCAAGATATATATATAACATTATTTACAAGGGAGGCACGATATATACACGCAAAGGGGAAGCTAAGCCTATCGCAAAGCTAACGAGATCTAAGCTATAAGTATATCAATAACACTAATATAAACACAACACTAAGGAAGCTAACTCTAAAGGAAAACACAGACAATGCACAGTATATGAAAATGAGCTAAGTCACTAAAGGCACTAAAACACTGTCTACCTGGAATCCCTTGAGGGAGGGTGAAGGGAGAGGAGGACCTCTCGACTTGAAGGTCGAACTAATTCTGTCTAAATCTATCAATGACCTATTTTGAGGAGGATACCGGGTCAGTACGAGGGGCAGCGACAATTCTTCTAATTGGTCAGGGAGCTGCCGGTAACGGTGATTGGTCCACGCGGTAATGAGGCAGGACCTTGGCCACGCCCTCCGAACGTGGGCATTCAGGACTGACCTGGAACTGGGAGACATTGTGTTTAAGTAACTAGAAATATTTAATTATTGCTTCGATATGAATTTTGAATCTTTATCATATACAATAAGACCTTCATATCGCTCGACCACGTTACCCCAAATCGTCCCGATTTGGTAAGAAAATTAGATATAACGAAATAAGAATGCCAAAATCAGCGATACTTAGCAGAGAAAACAGGAGATCCGTGATCAGTGGAGCTCTTGAAAATATACGAAGAGATCAGGAAATGCCGTGGCAACGTCTCGATTATTGCACAAGATCACACGGTTGTGCAATCAGTGCAGGCTTCGAGATGGGCTGCGCTGGTTACAGGATTGACACGTCTGGTTGACATGCCCTTCTGCATCCATCACTATCGTATCTGAAAAACTTTATACACGTAACTAGTGCATACGATAGTTGTAGAGGGGACAGGGTAAAGGGCGTGTGAGCAGAAATTATGCAGATGCATGTTATAAGATAATTGATAATAGTAGTTATGCATTAACTAGGTGAAAATAACATGCGGTATAAATTGAAAAGATATCAAAAGTATGTATACAATAAGTGCATTGCTAATTATTAACATATTATTATGTCATAATGTTTAAAAACAATTAAAAAATTAGCAAGTAAGTTATGCTAAGTTATAGTATATACTCATAGATTGGTATATCCAGTAATGGTAAATATAGTACAAAAAATTACAAGAGTACGACTTGCGAATAGGCATCGGGTGATGCGGTAACTTGCTCGTAGTGCGATGCAACCAACACGCGACCAAGCTCGAATCATCAGCCGTGCAAGTCCGGTATCTGTTTAAGATCAGACTGGGGAAAAAGTCATTAGGAGTCCCGGGTTGCAGGATGAACCCGAGATTTGCAACAATGCAATGAGTTGACTGCAGCAGGAACCGTATACAGCATAGAATGGTCCTGGTAGTCGACAGATAGGGTAGTTACCAGCAGGAACTATCTGCAAGGTATATCGAAATTAGTACTTCATATTGAAAAATAATCATATATGCAACAAAATCATATGATTTGGCAATAACAAGAAATAGGAAGTATTTACCTGAATTCATGTTATTTGCTGACAATACTTACGCAGTAGCAGACCCGAGATTCATCAGGGATGAACTATGTAGAAAAATGTGTCTGCTTTGATAAGTGATGAGTAATGAAAAAAATGATAAGTTAAAGATGTAATTCTTCCATTTACTAACTGAGTCTAGTCCTTCGGGGAGTGAAGGCACGGCATATGAGCCAAGGTCAGTAGCAAATTAGGGAGAACAATGTAAATGTGTATGATGCATGTAAAAAAAAATAATTAGCCAAATTACCAACCATATCTAATCCTTTAAATAGGCGTGACCGGAAGTCAAGATTTGAGGCAAAGTGGGTAAAAAAAATATCATGAGTATGCATATGAAAGAAAAAAATATTAATATTAATCCAAATATCAACCGAATCCAGTCCTTCAATGAATTAGAAGGCACGACATGAGTCAGATTGGATGAGACAGGAAAAATAAATGTTAATGATAGCTGAAAGAAAACATATTATTAATATATCATTGACCTGGAGGTCGTTCCGTTAAGGAATAGGTGATTTACCGTGATTGACCATGCTAGTGGTCGGTAAGATCATGCGCCAAATTGAACTCGTCCCGTGGGGAAACGCTGTCTTAGCTCGAGAACAAAGATAAATATGATGAATTAGACTATGCTAGGATATTTCAATTGCGTGGCCGAACTCGTCCTTCTGAAATAAGGTGCGGCGTAATAGCCAAGATCGGGGCAACTGAAAGAAATACCATTAATATGTGCATAGCTAATAAAAATGTGGAGGTAGCAAGCCTGGAACGTCTGATAAGTGATAAGCGCGCTGTCTCTGTTTGAGAGAATTAATTGTGACGTCAGGTTGTCAAGATCTCCGAAGGCGCGTTGCACCGGAGTGCGAAAAATAACCCGTAATTCGCGGTTTATTCAATATTGGTACCATAGATACGCGTAATTAGGGTGTGAGATGCATATGCAATGGGCGTCATGCAATGAAGGCCCGATAAGTGAGGTACAGTAGCTGGAGAAAGGCAAATGAAGCTGAAAAGCTATAAAATATGAAATGATGAATAAACCTTTTCCTGACTGTCCTAATGAACGTTGCGTTCGTAATATCATAATGAGATATTTGGCGTTCCGATTGACCCATGAAATGTTTCGAAAGGTCGGAAACTCGGAGAGGCCTATGATGATAACATATATGCTTAATGGTGACGAAGTTGACAATTGCTTAAAACTAAGAATAATGACAATCATATCATAAGATGATTAAAGTTACTTGCAACTAAACAATGAAATATGAAAGTAACAATAATCAATAATGCAATGAAAAATGGAAAGATAGTCAAGTATGACTATACAATGAAATAGAAATAAAGCTAAGAAACGAACATGCATCTGTCAACATTTCTAGCTAAATGTGATGATAAATCATAATATGAAGTGATGAAAGATGTTAAGATATGAAATAATTGTCATAGAGATTGTAATAAATTAACAATCATAAGTCCACAAAGTCATTAAAGTGAACAAAATTACCAAAACATATACTGTCGAATGTTGAGAAATATATAGAATTTCACAAAGACAGTACAAATTGTTATTCCAATTATCGGATTACAACGTGACCGAGTGAGGTCAGTAGTGTGACCATTGAACGATTCACAAATGACAAAGTATGTCACGTTACAGAAGATGCAGATATATAGTCATGCATTAAGAAGTATACAAACGTATATGCAGACAATAAAATAAATTAAAATGTAGAGAAAATCAGAGTTAAGACAAATATAATTCTTAATATTCGTTGACGATTTTCTTACAAATTCACACGTGCAAAAATGACATAGGATAAGGTCACGTGCAGAAAGGTCAAGAAGTGACCGAAAGGTCACGTGTGAAACCATTTTCCAAGATAACACGGACATGAAATTGACCATAAGGGACAGAATGGTCGCGAGAAAATGAACACATTGTCAAAGTTTTATGTTCAGATTGACCATACGAACGGGTACGGGTCAAGTGAGGTCAGGTCATATGCAAAATACATTTAATAATTAAATGCATATTAAAGCAAGAATTAAAGAAATTATATTAAAGTCTAATAATAAAAGAGCAAATATATTAAATGCTAACGGAAAGTGAATTACATTTCCACGAATACATAGTATAAACCATATTCAATAAAGGAAAATATATAAATTCACAAGAAAAATAATCACACGAGATCAAGTAACGAATCTGAAACGTGTAACTGAATATATTTTTGTTCGAAGAAATACTTCATGTTAAATTTCGCATAGGAACGAAAACTTAAGAAAATCACACAGATATTAGAAATTCTATATAAGAAATTTCGAAGTTATTGCCATAAGAATATGATGTGATTTACAGTTATTTACTTAACTAACGCACAGAAAAACAAATCATGCATTATACGTAGTAAAATGTAATCGTAAATTCACACAAGATAACGTAGAGCAATCAAAGCGTAGAATAATAGAATAAGTAAACGAAACAGTTATTTTATCGGTTTCGTATGAAAGACTAATGTCACACCTTTATGTGAATGTCTACGAGAATACGAATAACTTTGAAACGTTAATAATAGCAAACGTAAGATAACATAGAATAATTGTTAAAAATTCGTAGCATAGTAAAATGAACGAAAAACGTACACATCGGAAGACATAAAATAATGATGTGAAATATTACGTTACCAACTATTAACGAAAAGTTATTTAGTGAAATCAACGAAACGATACGTAGAGAAAAAATATCACTAATTAACAAAGAGAGAAATAGATGAGAAAGCGTGGGTGGGAGGGTGGGGGAATGACGGGGGTGGATTTTACAATAAACAGGGAGAAAAAAAAATGCAATGGGGAGGGGGGCAGGGAAACACAGGAGAGACATGTGCCTAGCAACCTTAAAGTGACTTACCTTTTGTTGCTGAGAGAAGAGAAGTAGCT
>BOPN01006006.1:37500-40000 GCA_017312705.2 Penaeus japonicus | reverse complement strand
TTCTGCAGGACTTCCATCCTCTCCCCCCCCCCTTATGCTTAGGCGTGAACGAATTAGTCGTTGAAAGGGAAAGTCCCCCCCCCCCCTCTTCCCCTGTTACCTCATCTCGCCTTGATGACCCCGTTATAGCGGCCTCCCTGACGGCCTACTGAATTTCTTTCTTATTTAATCTTATGTGAAGAATGACCAAAATATTCTGAAGTTCTGTTTGCTATACAAATGCTGAGAATCAGATATTTTCATATGGTATGTAATGTTCTTCGCTCAGTTTCTTCGCACGTGCCGACATCTCACACCTCCCCCTCATGACCTGCCCGTGTGAAAAGGCAGTGTCGATGTTTTGCTTCATTTTGTCATAAAACAACTCTTCTTGTTTTATATTTATATTTTCATTATTCGGACAAAGTAATTGGGAGAATTTTTCTGGCTTTACTCTCCAAAATATTTGTTCTGAAAGTGAACCCTTACAAGATCGGATGTTCGACATTACTATCGAAGGGGCCGATATCGTATTTAGACTATATAAATTCTTGACAGCTTTTCACTTTCATTCCGAATCTGTACTGGCGATGAGTGTTGCCTGATTCCTATATTCTGTTATCTTTGTACTTCTTTCATCGACATCTGCTATTTCTACTCATATTTTGCAACTTCGGACAATATATTCTGGAGAAATTTTATTGACTGTTAATCTCCGAATATTTGTTTTGAAAGTGAACCCTTGAAAAATTTTCCATGCTTGATTACAATTATCGAAGCGGACACGATATTGTATTAGACTGTAAATTCTTCATTTTTCACTTTCATTCCGATTCTGTACTGGCGATCAGTGTTGCCTGATTCCTATCTTCTGTTATTTTTGTACTTTCTTTCATCGACACGTGCTATTGCTATTCGTATTTTTCTGCATCTTGCAACTTCGGATAATGTATTCTGGAGACATTTTATTGACTGTTCCTCTCCAAGATATTTGTTTTGAAAGTGAACCTTTGAAAGATTTTCCATACTTAATTGCAATTATCGGAGGAGAAGCGATATTGTATTTAAACCATGTAATTTCTTAATAGTTTTCACTTTCCTTCCGAATCTGTGCTGGTGATCAGTATTGCCATATTTTTATCTATCAATTTATCTTTTCGCCACTCGTTAAAATACGGCTGTTATTATTTTTCTACTTTTGTATGTTCTCTTCTTGGCAGTTGTGAAGTGTTTGTTTATTGTTCAGTAAGCTGTGTGCAACACACGCATGTCATTCAGGTAGCCATGCAAGACGCATGAGGCATCAGTAAGCCATGCACAACGCATGCATGTCATTCAGGTAGCCATGCAACATGCATGAGGCATCAGTAAGCCGTGCAGGGCGCACGCATGTCATTCAGGTAGCCATACAAGACGCATGAGGCATCAGTAAGCCGTGCAGGGCGCACGCATATCATTCAGGTAGCCATGCAAGACGCATGAGGCATCAGGAAGCCGTGTAGGGCGCACGCATGTCATTCAGGTAGCCATGCAAGATGCATGAGGCATCAGTAAGCCGTGCAGGGCGCACGCATGTCATTCAGGTAGCCATGCAAGACGCATGTGGCATCAGTAAGCCGTCCAAGGAGCACGCAGGTTGTTTTTATGTGGTAACCCCCCCCCCCTCCCAGCGGACGAAAAGTTTCCCGCACGTTTCATATATATGTAACCCCCCCTCCCCCCTTTATACCTACTGTGTTGTGTTGGTGCATGTTTTCACCAAGGTAGAACGGTGATTGAGTTGTACAGTGTTTGGGTGCATGGCAAAGTCAACCTAACCGCACCTTTGAGGCACAGGGCATCGCGCCAGTTACACCTGACCACCGTAACTAGCTCGCCTGTTACCCATAAGTTGTGATGGCGTTTGAACTGTTTGCCCCAGAGGGTAGCCACTGTCCGACTCCCACCCTAGGTGCACTGACACCACCAGTCGTGATACAAAATATTTTATGTATGTATTCTCAAATGCACTGCCACCTATATCTCATAAAGTCATAGTGAGATTTTTGTTCTGGGATAAGCTGATCCTACCACACTTTATGAAACCTTTTTCTATGTGTTCTTTTAGTAATTTGCAAGTTTTTCTAGCCTATGCTCACTCGAGTCGTTTCCTAACTTCACTGACAATACAAGCTTGTCACGTTATGTTGTCACTCTCCCCTCATTTCGCTTAAGCAATCACACCTTTGCTTTAATTACTTTCTCACACATAATGTTCTTTATACTCACAGCCAAATTGTATTTACTGTATGTATTGTATTCTTGTATTTTTCCTGATATATCTATGTTTTTAGAGCCATCTCTTAGGGCCCACCTGTTCACTGCAGTCACCCATTTTATGTTGTCATGAGGCCAGTCTTAGTGCCTACTCTTACACTGCAGTTATTGAATCGTTTCTCGTATCATACATGTTACATGCTTACTAGGGCCACTGATTAGTGCCCATTGGTGCCGCTGTGCCGGCCAATGAATTTGATAGTGT
>BOPN01006006.1:17500-20000 GCA_017312705.2 Penaeus japonicus | reverse complement strand
AAAGCTTTCCAGGAGGCCCTGGCCAGGTGCCTCAGAACCAGTGAATTCTCACTTAATGATAATGTGGATACGCTTGAGGCCAGACTAGTTAATGCCATAGACGAGGCAGCCTCTGAGACAATTCCCAAAACTCGTCCGTGGTCCAGGTGTTTCAAAGATCCCTGGTATTACAATGATGAAATTAAGGAGGTCAACCGCAGAAGACACTTCCGCAGACAGAGAACCCCTGAACACCACGCTCTTTTGAGAGAGGCTCTCAGGGATGCTCAGGAAACTGCTAAGAGGGTAAAGCAGGAAAAGTGGCTGGAGTGGTGTGAGTCCTTTGGCCACCAAACCTTCCTTTCAGAGCTGTGGAACCGTATCAGATGGGCCACAAATCGCTCAGCCCCCATGACCCGCGGTCGGAGGCGGAGAGACTGGCACTCGAGTTCTCTGCTAGAACAAGTAGCGCCAGTCTACCAGCCAGGGATGCCAGACGTGTGAGCTAAAAAATGGACAGACTCACCCAGAAAAAAGGACAGAAAAGGACAAACATATATATTAATTTCCTTTTGCCTATTGATCGTTTAATAATATGATACATATATGTTTTTTCTTTAAATTTCTTTAACAGTCACCCCCTCACTCTTCAGTAAGCAGATTTTATTAAAAATAATAGGCTATGTTAATTATTAACAACACAAGTTATGCAGCAGGAGTATAATTTTTGGGAAACAAAGCTATGAACATAATTATGCTTTACATACTTGGTTTAATACTGAATTGACAGAATTTCTTCATATGAGCCCACTTCGTTATCCTCGTCGCCATCAGGTACTGCTGACGTGGTAGCAGAAGATCCTGATGCACTACATTCTCCAATACTTTCCTTTCTGTACATGTTGCTGTTGAATAGGGCCAGCATTTTGTTGCTTACTGTAAAACTTTGGTAGCAGTTTCCTCTATGAAGGTGTGTTCTGACTCTTAGGATGGCCTCAAGAGATCCTGTGCCGAATTTGTTTCTTGCTTTAGTTTTAACATTAGTTACATGAGAATATACCCGTTCAACAAAGGATTCACTGAGTGGAATACAGTATGAGTTCAGTGCAATAACTGCCAGTTCTTTGTAACAATTTTCCCCAATTGCATTTTCATGATGTAATACATGACACCAAAATTTCACTGGGTCTTTGGGTATTTCAAATTCAGGGAATTCTTCTTTCCAGTTTGTTTTCCGTGATATTTTTCATACTGATTCTCAACTTCTTTGACATCAAAGCCCTCTTCTCTCGCTAAGCTTGCTAAGGGAAGATCACAAAATTTTGGTCTAATTTGACTGAGACATTTCTGTGGACTAAGATATTTGATGTAGTTCATTTTCATTGTTGTTTTATCAATCCTTTTATCAATCTGGTTTATGTCCTCATGCATAAAATCAAGACAGCATTGCTTAATTGCTAGTCAGAGGTCAGGATGTTAGATTTTAAATCATACTCAAATTTATCTCCAAGTTTATCATCACAATAACCAGGGAAACTGTCTCTGTTGGATATTTCTGTAGACCTTCTGGAGAAAAAAAAAAAAAAAATGCGTAGTTCTTACAGTTCTGCAAATAGTTTAGTGAGATCCAGATTTAAGGCTTGAAAAGCAGCATTAAGAGTTTCAAAGTTCTGGATAATGGGGCATACAAAAGTTAGGTAAAGCTTGTTAGTTTGATGAAGGAGCATATCTTTTAGTAATCTGGCAGTGTAATTTCTGTCAACAACTGAGGAAAAGTATGCCTTCAGTTCTTCCCACTGGACGTGTACTGGCTGGTGTTACACCCGTCAGTACACGTACCTGCAACATTAGTATGTGATTTATTGCTGAATAATCCTTATTGAAATTTATATTTATGAACCCAGCATGGATTTTAGAAATAGGACAGAAAAGGACAGTTTTAAGGTTGTCCTTTTTGTGGACTTGTGGACAGTTGGATCTCAAATAGGACAGACTGTCCTTAAAAGGACAGACCTGGCAACCCTGCTACCAGCAGAGTTGAGGGCATGCCAAGAGGAACTGCTTCCAGGCAGGCATGCCCTCATCAGAGAAAAGGCGGTCGAGCCTGATGATGCTGATGCCATGTTCTCTCTGAGGGAATAATGGCAGACATATAAGACCAGTTCGCGGTCAGCCCCAGGTTGTGATGGGATCTCCTACCCCATCATTTCCCACCTAGGACTTGAAGGTGAGCTTGCACTCTTGCATCTCATCAACAGGTCCTGGAAGACTTCCTCACTACCACAGTGCTGGAAGAGGGCTGACATAGTTCCCATCCCTAAACCAAAGGAGCCGGGTCGGTACCGCCCCATCTCTCTACTCAGCTGTCTGGGAAAGACGGCAGAGAGAATGGTACTGAACCGGCTCCAATGGAAGCTGGGACCTCCACATGAACACCTACATGGGTTCACAAGGGGTAAGAGCACTGCTCACAGCATGGCCACCTTACTGAGAACTGTCAGCAACACCAGATCTGTCATTG